>JARFOD010086980.1:0-18491 GCA_031763545.1 Mopalia muscosa | reverse complement strand
ATACAGAACATCACAAACAAATCTGCTTCCCATTACCCTTTAGCTCTGCGAACACCAGGGCAACAGAAATCAACCTCGTTTCTCGCCTAGCTCTTACGATCGGCCGAGGGAGTATTCTGCAGGGCCATGGCCCACCCGCTCCCTCACGGGGCTGTTTTAAAGTAAATCAACCACTTTGTGTAGGATGTCAATAATGATGTGATGAAAACATAAAGACTTCAACAAAAGTTTTTGAATTTCATTGATATTAAAAGTTTTATCAAGAAGTTATTGACATTGTAAATGAGTGCTAAAACATGTTTTTTTTAATGGACATACAGTCCAATACATGTTGCTTTAAGACATCAAGTCATGTTTTACCTCCATTTCCCTCTATACAGGACTGTAAGGTAGTGTTGAGAGTGGATATATTGGCTGTGCTGTTTGAATGGCTGCTAGCACTGGAGGCTTTGGTTTGAAGCAGGGTGTTGTTGGAAGACGAGCTATTGACAGATCTGTTACCTGGGGGAAAAAAAGGGTTGTCACAATCAGAAAGGCAGAGGTTGAATTTTAAAATGCTCTATTGCTACTGTTCCTCGCCTAACATCTCTGTAAATTGTAATCCCAGGTAGTAGCTATGATACAGAATAAAAAATATTATCATGGAAAGAGCTATGTATTTTAACAGTAGAAAACTGAAAAATTCTTTTTTAACAAAAAGTAAAAAAAAATGGAATTAAAAACCTGTCTAATTAATAATAAATTATATATGATATGAAAAGGTAGAGTTTAATATTTTTTTTGAAATTCACATAGTACAATATGACTGATTCAGCTTTTTTATTTTTTGCATAAGTCTTTCAAATAAACATGTTAGATTTGTTTTAAGGATTATGAAGGACAGCATGCCAAATTCCTATACACTGGTTCATTATTGTAATAAAACATTGGAAAAATCCATACTGTTTTACTCTAAACATTTTTCTTTCCTATTCCTATCACCACAGACTATTCCCCAAAACATGGAAAATGTGTAAAGGTCGGCTCTTCTTGATATTGCAGGGTAAATGTCAAATTTAAGTACGGTCCTTAACATTGTTTATCATATTTGGGGATTCAGTTGTGTTTCTCCAGCAAGCATTATTGGTAAAAAAGACGTACACGTGAACTAATATCTGGTGTTTCCTTGTTCTCCTTAGTCTCGCTGAACCAGACTTCTCCCGAGAACTTCGAACACGGCTAGATAGTCTGGTAACAGAGCATACTAAACATTGCAAAAAGAAAATGGCCGTCATACTGTCCTGGTATCATACAGTTGGTTTTCTAATAGGTTAATTTTTAAATACATTTTTAAACGTTCAATCTAACCCAAAACCTCAAATTAATTTATTTGTAAATAAATACAAAGGTTTTAGGTTCAATGTAATGTTTGAAATATACTTAAAAATTAATCTATCAGAAAACCAATTGTACGATACCAGGACAATATGACGGCTATTTTCTTTTTGCAACGTTTAGTATGCTCTGATACCAGACTATCTAGCAGTGATCAAAGTTCTTGCGAGAAGGCCAGTTTAGCGAGACTATATTCTCCTTGAAGTATCTCACATGTGTGTTCTCAGTGTATTTATATGTTTGAGTGTCAACTTTGTTCTTTCAAAAATTACTACAGCATATTTTACTCGGCTTAAAGTCATTCACTTTCTTGCTTTTGTAATATGTAACATGTCTAATCAGTAATATATGAACATGAAAAGGTAGAGGGTTTAAATGTTCATTGTACAAAATATTTCAACTATATTTTCTGAAAAAAAAATCATAAAGTTATTCCCCTTGTTACTGTGGCAATGTGTAACATGATTTGGTGCAGCCACTGACCTCACCTTGGTACCATCAGAAATCTGTAGACCACTTCACCTTTAAGTATAATTTGGTCCCAAAATCATTGTACATTAAGTGAATTCGTTGCCTATGTTTTTAAAGTACACATGTTAAGTTTTGTTTCAAGGTTAGCAAGCCAAATTCCCATACACTGGTTAAGTATTATAACACTCAAAGATTCCATATTTGTTTTCACTCATCAAAACCGTATTTTAAAGAAGAATGTGGTAAATTCGTATCAACTCAAATTCACATAAAAATGCGATGGTCTGTTATTGTTAGGAACTTGGTTGGTCAGATTCAGGGTTCGAAATACCGGGGTTCTTTTTAAAAACATCATGTTCTAGGTGCACGTCTGTGCACCTAGATAAAATTGACTGACACTATGCTGAAATATTCCAGAAAAGAGTAAATTATAAGTCACTTGCCTTTATTTGGAAGGAAACTGATTGAATTCTACCTAAATGAGATCGTAAACAATCAGCTTTCTTCCATTCTTATGGCCAAATGTCAAATCTGTATTCTCTCGGAGAAAAAGCGATTTGATTGGCCGATTTGTGTATTCGCGTGCAGCAAATGGAAATGAGCTCTTTGATTGGCTGATTTGTCTGCCTCAGTGCAGAAATTGGAACACATGTTTTTGGACTGTATTTGACAGAATAATCTTTGAAATACTATACTTTATTGATACAAATAATCTATGCATTCGACAATTCATTTATTAAATACAAATGCACAAAATACCGTCTTTCAACCGCATAAATTCGCTCTGAACGATTATAGGTCTACCTGGTTGATTTACACGTACTTCACTGACCCACATAATTTGACCCATTTAACTCAACAGTTTTATATAATGTCAGTAGAAATATAAAGTCTACATACTGTTAGTAGGCCTACATTTATGAGTACCAACTAAATATTTTGTTAAATATATATTATTTTAAAAAGAAAATTAAAACCATGTAAAAAGTGCGTAAAACACATTTTATTTAACCTTCGGAGGCCAAACAAGTGTGGATGTCACCACGTGAAAAGCCAAGGCTGCATTCAGCGCGGATTTCCTATCTGAAATGTTATCATATATATAAATAAAGCTTCTGAATTTGACAACACAGACATTTTTTTTTAAGTAGTATCAATATTTTAATCTTTTAAATAATAAGCAAATTGATATTTTTCTTTTCTTTTCTCAATTTTTGCACAAAAAAAAAAAATATATATATGTGACGTCGAGTAACCGTTCCACTGCATGCGTGCTTGTCCTCGATGTTTGAAATATACCGTTTAGGGGTGGAGAATCAATGGATTATTTATACTGGCATGAAGTGATGAACGAAGGTTAGGCGTTGTATTTATTCATAATTAAGTATTGTTAATAATTTCAAGTGTTGTTTCGACATGATAAGGCCTATTTTGTCTAAATTGGAGCCCTAAATAAATCATTTAAAATTACAATTTTGGTGCACCTAATTTTGTTGCTGTGCACCTAGTTTAAATTTTTTCAATAATCTAGGTGCACGCTGTGCACCTGCTTTTTATTTATTATTTCGACCCATGACATGTTCATGTAAATGACACACAAGACAAAGTGGGCACATTTACTAATTATGTACTTTGAACACTTATATTCTGGTGGCTACTTGAGATTCAGTAAAAAATCATTTCTTACTGAAGTGAAGATATATATTTTTTTTTAAATTGTGTTCTGTATTATGCCATTATATTAAAATGAACAAATGGTTGACGGTTTGTTTCCCCATTGTATGTAACCTACATTATCTGTTATATGCACACATAAATGATGAGTCTTAATAAATAAATTCATACAAACCATAAAAAATACATTATGTGCACATGCATTATAAAGACTATAGTGCAATTGTAGACACTGGCATGCACATTTGTAATGTATTCATTACCCACACCTGTGTTGTATATTTTATCCCCAAAATGCACAGTGCACACTGACAAATACATGTAGCTCAATGAAGTTAGGTTCCTTGTGAAGAATTGCCATTCACTCAATATTAATGTGACATGGATAGTCACCTTTGCATACATATGCCTACATTTAACACTTGGATGGTCAATAAGTTAAACACTAGATTTCTTTTAAAAATGTACAATTTGTACATAGTCATCACACAGTAGGTTATTGATTAACTGCATGTACATGTAGCAGTAGTAGGATGATTTCCCATTAGTCGATGGTAAATTGCCTATTCTCTGCCAGCTAAATAACGTAGCTTAATCAGGTGAATCATTTGGATTTGTGATACAGTGAAGATTTGTGATAGACAGGAGAGTCCTCTGAATCATTCCAGCAAAAGTGTCAAATGTAGAGCTACGTTAAATATTAAATCTTCAAAAAGCCACAAGGTTAAAATCCTTGAGCGATGTCACACAGTGTCAATTGTCACTCAAAAATGTATATGTTATACGGAGAATGGAATATTACTTCTTATTATAACATTAAACTTAGGATAAATTTTCAGACATTATTAAATTTGATTAGCTTTTATGCCCAAGAATTGAAAGTTAAAGAAAAATTGAATAAATAACAAAAGAAGAAGGTTTATTGACAATATTACCAATTTAGTTCTGAGCTACGTCTGGATTATTTTATCAACATCATTGCATAAGCTTATACATGCTGCATGTAAATGATTTGATCTGCAAGTTACAGGTATAAGCTTATCTCACGTGCAGACACAGTCTACAATGCAGTGCACATTGTAGATAGAAGCTAGATCCAATAAGCATCAACTAAATGTAGTATATACTTAATTGACGATAAAGCGGTTTCATTTTCTGTTTGAGTTGTTATTTTATTGACCAGTTGAGGAGTTTTGAGACATATATAAATAGCAGAATTGGTGATTTGACAAAAATGAAGCCGCTAGGCCTATTAACAGGTGGTACCAAGCATCTTGGTGGCTTATTTGGAGGTTTATGTTATCGATACACCATTACTAAAAATCAATTTAGCAATGGCGGCGAATTTCGCACCCTGATTTCAGAAAGTTATTGTTATTCAATGCATAGCAATATTGCAACTTCATTATAAGTATTAAAAATAAGTATTAAAAGATTGGTTGTTTGTTTGATTGATTGCCATTGGGCTTTAAGGTCGTACTCAGGGGTATTTCACTTTAATGTATGACGACGGATTCACACTGTTCCTTGCCTAATTACAGTGGAAAACCAGGAAGAAACCTTGTAGAAACCACCTTCACGATTGCCCGAGCCACATAGTCCGGAGGGTCAACCGGTGGAATCGATCCTTTGAACGGTACCTCAAAGTAGGCTTTAGTAAATATTAAAAGCAGCAGCATATAAAAAAATTGCAATTATAATAAAACAGACTGAAGAAAAAAAAATTAAATGTTATTTGTTATTCGTATTTTAACCAACAAACTCAATATACAAGGCAAGGTGATCTCTGATGGACTAAAATTATCTCATTATGATTACATGTATGTGTACTGCATGGTCATCATGGATCATAAGTTACATGTAAGATAAAGAGTCTGATTGGTAAGGATGATCTGAAGTACTATAACTAATTCACATCTCCTACATAGCAGTCTGTTTGTAACCAGTAAGCTTATACTGTAACCCAGAGTGAGACCCATAGGGGAAACAGAAAGGGCCACATCACTTCTGATACATCATATTAAATTTGTCAATCAAATGAAACTGTAATGGTGGATATGGTACTGGATGGACAAAAGGAGATCTGCAACAGCGCATATAGGAGTCGTTTGACAACAAGGACCTATTTAAATTAAAACATATATAAAACACCACCAAATCAAAATCTTGTTGTCTAGAAAAAATGGATGTAGTAACTAGTAACATCAATGTTAGTTGTAGGCAAAATTCTTTATCAAACTCAATTTAAGACTGATGATACTTAAGCTTATTCTTCAAAGTGCATCTATGGAGTGTGACAATGAAATTACTATATGTTTTGATACTTTTTAGGTTAGGCCTTTATAGATCAAAACAAATCTGAATTTGTTTGCATATTCAAAAAACTACATATTTCGCTTAAATGACAGCGGTACATGTATTCCAACAATAACTGACAATGGCACAACCCAGATGTGAAGTGTTTTCATGGTGTTGGAAAGTAAATTGTGCCACAGTGCTAAGCAAAGACAGAATTGCTACTCTTTAAACAAACCCGATTACTGGAGCCAAAACGTGTTACTCATATACCTGATGGTCGTCAGACGGACTTGATCCCTTGAACGGTAAATTCAAGTAGGGTTAATAAGCAGATGTAACGCTAACACGGATTGTTTGTTAGATTTCTATTGAGAGACCATTTTGGTGTTGCCTCAGACCCTTTATTTTATACACACCATTTTGGTTTTATTTTATACATTAGAGTCAAAGTGTAAACTTCAATATACATGTAGGTCATATGGTTCAGATTAGCATATGGAGAAGAGATGTATGAGCTTTTAAAGCTTAAATATAAGCTTATACACACAACGGGACATCATTCTCAGAACCCTAGTTATAGATTGTTAAGCTGAATTTGGTAAAAGTGATGTAAGATCGTGTTACTTTATACTTATTTGCAGATGTTACAATAAAATCGATATATAATGAGGTATTCACATTTATAACAAGTTTATCAAACATTAGGCTATTAAATCTTGTAATCAAACAACGTCAACAAAGTTAATCATATGAAACCAAGTCTCCAGTTTCGGGAACCAACGTTTCTATACTTAATTTTAAGAAATTGGATTATGTAGAAGAAAATTCATCCAAAATATAACGTCAAATTTACTCCAGAGAAATAAAATCCACTGTTTGCAGCCGGTAGATCAAGTGTCACAATCCAGGAAATACAACAACGCTGTTGTGTTGCAGTCGATGACAACCGTCTAGCCGCTTTGTGTTTGTCGTGGTTTTAAAACGATTTGAGAACTACAAAATGATCAAAAGGCTCCTTACCCATCCTACAAATCTCCCTCCGTTTGACCTTTCTGTCAAGTCTTTGGCTAGAATCTTTTGCCACCACTTGCTGAATCTAAATCTATGATGAACACAACTTCCTGTGGGAACACCTTCCAGTATGGCGACCGGTCACGTGACAAAGAAATCCGGAAATTATCGGAAGATGACGAAGATCTTGACAGGTGGTGGATTTGTCAAACTCATCATGCGTGGGTATACATGTACAATCTTTTCAAAAGTAACAAGATGCAAATTAAACTTTGTTACTTTTGTGATAGCTCCTGGTTATAACACTTACTTATATTTGGACGGAATAAATATTAAAGAAATGATAATAATTTAATCAGAAGGAATTGGCCGACATTGCATCTATCTACCTTTTCTTTTACAAATTATGTCGTGTTTTGATGATGAACATAGTACAAGCAGTCACACTGCACTGTTACCGGTTGAAGTGTGTAATATATCACACCATCTCCGAGTCAGCGATTTTCACTAGCCGTGTCTGTTGAAGTCATTCTGACAACCAACTGATTATGAATCATTCACCGTCGAGTCACTGTCACATAGGCCTACTCAGGCTGTAGTTGTAAAAATATCCTCCCTTTCCAATTCTCTCGTTGCCTATGTCGGGTATCAGCGGCAACTTAAAAATGGGGAAGGCAAGATATATGTTTCTTGGAATAATGCCGGCCTACTGCAGACATGTAGCTCTTTGACATACAACGAGTCTCTCTAGACTGATTATTGGCAAATGAATTAACTTTTTCACAAACAAAACTTCTGAAAAAAAAAGTATATATTTTAAATTGAATTCAGTGTTGGTCCGGTAACGAAAACAAAACTTGCAGTGACTGATTGGTTGGTTGACGATTGATTCATTGATTGATTGATTCATTGATTGATCAAGAGTATATTAATTACTTCCAGACGGCTGGGTTTGCAAACAGAAAATGACACCAGCACAACTATGTTAAACGATAATAAATATATTCGTCCTCCAAAGCAAAATTAAGGTAACATTGCTATAATCTGAACGAATTGTCTCTTGTTGTTCTATTTTGTGACAGTAAATATTATATTTAATGAGGTACCCGTAATTTTAATAAAGTCAGGTTTACATTTTTTTTATAATTTAAGGCCAGGCTTGTATAAATCATTGAGTGTACTAAAAACAGTTTCTTCATGCTCAAATGAGTAGCCTACTCAGGTACTAATGAGAAAGTTTGGTGCTCACTTAAACCATGGAGTAAAGGGTTACTTTACCTCCATGCTTATCAAAAAAATCTGAACATTTTATGAACCATGCTAAATATAACACCAAATCTATCAATCATTCAATCAATCAATCGATCGATCGATCAATCAATCAATCAATCAATCAATCAATCAATCAATCAATCAATCAATCAATCAATCAACCAAGCAATCAATCAATCAATCGTTACCGACAGTTAATTTCAGCCTATATACATAGCGGAAAAAATCAACAGAACAAGTAGTGACAAAAGTAACACAGTATAGACCCACTTATGAAAGCTAGGGAATAATTATTTTGTATTGGTTGACCATTAAAAGTGATATAAATTAACGAGTATAATTCCAGGTATACCTATGAAGTAGCCCCTGTGTTCACGCTGATGGAGAGAGAGGTCTTTAAACGGATGAGGTCTTTGATTGGATTCACCACAGGAGATGGTATTTTCTGTCCAGGTAAAAACAGTAGAAGACTAATTATTCGCCTTTCATTTTGTAACTGAATGAGAAATAAAACAATGGGATATCACTTTGATTCAGCTGTGACAAACATTGTTGTTGAAATATAGCAAATAATTGGACATGAACAAATATATTGCTTATCTATACAATTATCAATAATTGAATGCGGGCGGAGTATTTTATTCACATGCTTATCTGTTATTCTTGACAATAACAGGAAAATGAAATAGGAATCGAAAAAGTTGTGTTTTAAATGATTTTGTTTTGTAATCACTCGGAAAACCATTCATTAAACTAAGTATCATTCCACCAGTTTAGTAATTAAATGATATTAGCTGAGAGTACTGAATAAATAATTTACAACGCAATTATATATGGGAGAAGCGGTAACTTACCCCTATTTCCTTCGTGAATCTCGAGCCGCTACACTATCAGAAAGCAATAAGACGCTTCAAACCATTTTCCATTTGACCCTCATATAAACTGGGAGCTATTTTTATTGTGATAATTAATATGATTTAATAAGATTAGGGCTGAATATAAAAATTTGTCATCTTTCCAGGTGGTTCTATATCGAATATGTACGCCATCAGTTTGGCTAGGTATCGCCGGTTTCCAGAAATAAAGACCAAGGGAATGCATGCATTGCCAGCCCTCTGTATAATCACTTCAGACCAGGTACGTCTATACACATAGATTGCGATACACTCAGGCTCTACAAGGGATCCTTCATTCAAAAGATTCTATTCCAGAAGTGTTTTGTTTGACTTGGGTTTTAACCGGCATCACCAACAGTTCGGTTTCTTCATTTAACCCCAAGAAACTGGTAATCATCGGACTATAACTACAATAGTAAAGTATAGTAACAACTCCGAAGAAAGATAATGAATTCATTTTGACTCAACGTTTCGGTTATAATCTTTATTAAGTAAAGGCTTCGGATTCCGTGATCTACTCAGGGAGCAGCATGGAGCTCCCCTCCCGACAACAGAAATGGAATAATTAGAAATGTGGAGCCGTTAAGATACCAACGAAAATATATAATCCTCATAGTAATAAGTAGACACCTTGTAATTTCTATATATCGAGTTGGATTACATGTTGCTGGAAAAAAAATTGTCTTCATATGGCGTTTACGGTTTACGTTTGGTTGTCATGTGACAGTCGACAGATTAGTTTGAAAAAGATTGTGTATGCATGGGTATAAATAACCACAGGCCAGAGTATTGCGAGTTACCAGATGATTACTTACGAAATGATTAAAAACGTTATTGTTGTTCTTACCAGTCTATCTATTTTATCATCTCGTTGCTGCATATACACGGCCTGTGGGTATAACGTTTGATTCATTCATTGTAACATTTCTTTATAATTAACATTTACGTTTCAAGTAAGTTTGTACATAAGGCTTATGTCTTAAACCTTGATCTTAAAGGTAAGAACGTCATTTGATGCTTAACAATACAAGAAAAAAAAGAGAGCATTATGTCTGATTACGGTTTAAAATATGGGATCCTTGGCATTTTTATCTTTTAAGTATCAAATATTAAAACGAATAAGAGATTCATAGGGATAACATCTTCTTGGTTTATTGGTCACAACGTTTCAATCCCATTTCAGAGATCGTTTTTAAGTGTACTTAGTATGAAATATTATTGGTCATCAGCAACAAGATGAGAAGGTGTATGGATGTGATCTTCTGTTTCTATCTTTAACTGCCGTCCTTATTTATATGTATTGACACAGTACTCAAACAAAGCTTCAGCCCAATCTCTCGGTTTCTTTGTTCTTCTAGAGTCACTATTCTTGGAAGAAAGGAGCATCTTTCCTTGGCATTGGGATGGACAATGTAATCCAGGTGAAATGTAACGAGAAAGGCAAGATGATACCCAAAGAATTAGAAAAGACCATTAATCAAGTCACCTTAAAGGTACTGTTTTCCTCCAGTTTTGTTTTATTTTTTTCGGGATCACGTTCTTGAAGAACGAAACGTTATTCGAAACTAACGAAAACACTGTCTTTGGCTATCTTAACGATGAAAAAGTGGTTCATTGCCAGCCACATCACTTTATTCGTTACAAAAATCATCGTACTCGTAAAAAAAACGTTACAAAAACACCAAAACCTGTGAGGGCCATCCAATCAGACTTCAATTTATTGTTTCGGTTTGCTGCACAAGCCTAATGCGTAGGCCTACAGTTATTCCATTAATCCCCAGCGGTGATTTGTAGTGAAGAAAAACCAAGAGGAAATTGTATTCTTTTCCAGACGTCCATATCACTTTCACATTTGCTGATTTGTTCTATTTGGTGAACACAATTGCTCAGAGAATAACGTTTAAAGAAAGATCGTGTTCCCTTGACCTTGGTGGAGTGGTTTAGAGTGTACTCTGTAGATCCACCCTTGGTCCCCAATCATGTTGATGCTGGTTCGATCTCCGATAAATTAATTAATAAATAAATAACAATGTATCCAGCCTAGGGACAGAAGGTGTTTGTTTTATGTTGTTTTTAAAGCTCGTTTGATTCAGAAAGGTTTATCGGACATTCTCAATTTGGGTTGACCATTAGCACGCACTATGTATGTGTAACCCATTTCGCTACTGTGATACGTTGAACTCGAATTGATAAACTGGTTCCAATATAGAAGTACTATACACTCCCGGAATATTTGTAATCTTCTGTTCATGGTAAATGAAGATACTCATTGGAGGAATATTACGTGAACAAAGTCTTGATATTCAGCTGTTTGACTGGGCTGCTCTTTGATTTTTAGGGGTTAACACCGCTCTTGGTGAATGCTACAGCGGGGACCACAGTCCTAGGGGCCTACGATCCTATTGATGAGATAGCCTCTATCTGTGAGAAGTTTGGGATTTGGTTACACGTGGACGGTGCCTGGGGTGGAAGTGTGCTTCTCTCTCAGACCCACCGACATCTCATGAAAGGGGCCCACAGGTGTGTATCCTGTTAAGATAAAAAATACAACATTTCAACCCACAGTTTTGAGGACATTTTAAAAAACAGCATTTGTTGACAAGGAATTAAGCTTCGATTCTATATATTAACAAATATAGAGGTAGTGTTTTGTTTCTCATAGTGTGATAGCAAGTAAACCGAATGAATACATTATTTTACTAGAAAAAAGACTTAAGCTGAAAAAGTTTCCCCTCATGTTTCCGTATTTGCAGGAAAAAGATCCATGTAATTTTATAGACCCACATTGAAATATTTAATAATAATTTTACGAGATGTTTATGTCAGAAACAGAAATTTTGAATATTTAACTTGAAACTATAGTGGTAAAACCGTATTCGTCTATTTCGAGCCCAAATGTTTCAGCAAGACGTTACGAATCACGGTATTGTAACGGCCTGTATGGGTCCACTGAATCCAGGGTCTACGAGATAACTGGTCTCATGTTGGTACATCACACTTTATTGAAGAACCAAAGGGCATTGGAAGTGTCAGGAAAACTTCTACGAATGCAAGAACAGGAAGAATTAATGGTTCTTTAAAAAAATTTAAATATAATTTATCTGTTCAAAACAACGTTATGTCAATTAATCTAGACGCTTATACTGTCTGTTTCAGAGTGGACTCAATGACATGGAATCCACACAAAATGATGGGAGCTCTTTTCCAGTGTTCTGCTTTTCTTACTAAACATGAGGTATCTCACACAAGTTTTTAAAACAAATTCATGCATGTTAAGTAACACTCATACCTGAAGTAACATTTCTGTTGTTTTGGAATTTTTTCGACAACACGTGTTTAACGTATAATTTAATTAGTCAAACGAACTGGAACCATTTATAAACTTGCATCCGAAAATTCTTAAATGTATACACAATATAAATACGTCTTTCATCATTGTGACACAGAATCTGTTGGACCAGTGTCACAGTGCCAGGGCTTCCTACCTTTTCCAGCCAGATAAATTCTATGACGTGAGTTTTGACACAGGAGACAAATCTGTACAGTGTGGACGCAAGGTGGACGTGTTTAAGTTATGGTTAATGTGGAAGGCAAAGGGCAGCGTGCAATTTGAGACTGACATCGACAATATCTTCAACTGTGCCAGGTAGGGCTGCTTTTAAAGCTGTCATGTATAGCTGGTCTTGATGGTAGAAATGCTAGAGTTATTTTTGAATGACAATCAAATTGGCAACACCACACAAACGAACAACGAAGTAGATTTCTTCATGCACTTCGATCCCTGGCACCGTTAGACTTTATATACTAAGGCACCTACTAAAACATTTTCAAAGAAACAATATGGTTCGAAAAGTTTCATGGATTCGTGATTAACTGATTTATTTTATTTATTTTTGCACATCGTTTGTTAATCATGTTTCTATCCTAATTTCTATTTTGCTTTCAGGTACTTATCACAGAAGATCGACCAGTCAGAAGGATTTAAATTGGTATTAGCTGAGGTAACTTAGGCCCGAGGGCCGAATTCCAATAACAAGGTTTCCTTCCAGAAACAAACAGAGCCCTCAATACGGTAGGTAAACTGTACATCTGCACACCAGACTTCCGGTTTTGGACTTCCGGTTGGCGGAGTCACGAGGAGTGGTAAAGCGTTGACGTTATTCAGAATGGTGACGTCACGAGGCTGGATTCAGAGGGCTCATGTACAGTGAGGTTTAAATCAGAAAAACTGCTTTTGGACCAATTGCATTGCATTTTTGGTTTACTATTTCGATTTTATGGGCTAAACTTAATATACCGGTATATATAAATATAGGTTTTCATATTTGTTGTAACACATGGTGGTTTGATTATAGTTTTTATTTCAGTTCGGGTGGAGTTATTTAATTATTTATAGCCTATTTTATTCTGTTTTATTTTTTGTATATTTATTTAAACTATATTGTGCATTGTTTACTTGGCTTTGTTTTGCTTTGTTTGTTTCAAACCTGTAGCCTTAAGTTTCGCTCATAAAACAGTTTTAATTTGTATTACATTTAATGACCAGTTTCGTTAAGACTAAAGATGTAGCACTTTACTCTGTTCAGTATAAACTTGCAAACTTTCAACGTCCTACAGTATAGACTTTTAACCGTTAATTCCGTTCATTTTAAACCTTTAACCATCAGTTCCGCACCATTAGTTCCGTTTATTACAAACTTGTAACCATTAGCTCCGTCCATTATAAACCTGAAACCATTAGTTCCGTCCATAATGAACCTGAAACCATTAGTTCCGTCCATAATGAACCTGAAACCATTAGTTCTGTTCATTATGAACCTGAAACCATTAGTTCTGTTCATTATAAACCTGTGACAATTATTTTTTCACATTATGAACTGTTAAGTTTGAAGCAGATCATTCATGAGATCAAGTCCACTACCTTTTCCACCGCCATTAGGCAAAGAATAATGCGAAGTGGACAATCCGCGGTCATGTAAGAGAGCTACTATTGATTATGACGTTAAACTACAATTAAACAAACAAACAAGTATGAACCAGTAACTACCTGTGACCATTAGTTCTATTAAGTATGAACCTGTGACCATTTGTTCTGTTCAGTATGAACCTGTAACTACTAGTTCCGTTTCAGTATCAAACCTTGACCATTAGTTCCTTTCAGTATGAACATGTTACTATTAGTTCCGTTCAGTGTGAATCTGTTACTATTAGTTCCGTTTCAGTATGAACCTGTGACCATAAGTTCCGTTCAGTAGTTCCATTCAGTATGAATCAGTAACCAATAGTTCTGTTCAGTATGAACCCGTAACTATTAGTTCCGTTTCAGTATGAACCTGTGACCATACGTTCCGTTCAGTAGTTCCATTCAGTATGAACCTGTAACCAATAGTTCCGTTCAGTATGAACCTGTAACTATTAGTTCCGTTTCAGTTTCAATCTGTGACCATTAGTTCCGTTCAGTATAAACATTCGTTTCATTTAGTATGAACCTGTAACCAATAGTTCAGTTCAATATGAACCTGTGACCACTAGTTCGGTTTAGTATGAACCTGTGATCATTAATTCCGTTCAGTATGAACCTGTGATCATTAGTTCCATTCAGTATAAATCAGTAACCAACAGTTCCGTTTCAGTATCAACCTGTGACCATTAGTTCTTTTCAGTATGAACCTGTGATCATAAGTTCTGTTTGTTATGAACCTATGACCATTAGTTCCGTTCAGTATGAACCTGTAACCAAAAGTCCCGTTCAGTATGAACCTGTTACTATTAGTTCCGTTTAGAATGAACCTGTGACCATTAGTTCCGTTCAGTATAATCTTGAAATAATTTTTTTATTTTGCAATCATTAGTTCCGTTCAGCTCTAAGTTTTGACCATTAGTTCCGTTCAGCATAAACATAGTTTATAGTTTATATAGCATAATTATAACATTTATGTATAACATTTTGTTGTAAAAATTGTTTCGACTTTTCGTGTTTCTGGTCATTATCATGTTTTTTTAATAAACCATCATTTTCAGGCCAATCAGGTAAGAAGTTTGATTATTCGTTTTTAATTCGCAAAGGTGACTTGCATTTCTGATTATAGTTCTATCGTTTATACTTTATACGATTTAAGTTCAGAGGACCTCTCATTTTTTTTTCCTAACTTTTGGATGTGTAACACATATCTACTAATAATCATATTGAATTGATGTTTCTTTCCAGGATATCAAGGCTTCTTCGTCGTTTGCTTCTGTCTTCTGTATATTCCATGGTAGTTTCATCGAATGCACTCTAATTCATATGTTATTTGTTTTCAGCCTGAATGCACCAACGTCTGCTTTTGGTACATTCCCCCTAGTCTCCGAGGACAGCCGGAAACACCCGAATGGTGGGCAAAAGTTGGCAAGGTGTGCTATTATTTCACTGATTCGTTTTTCCATTGTGCTGAAAACAAAATTCGATGGTTAAATTGGTGACAATGATTAACGCTTGTGTTATATTGTTTACAATGTGTTGTTTATTGCTTTCTGATTGGGGTGAGACATTTAAATGTCTATCTGTTCATGTCCTGTCATCTTCGAAATAAACTAAGTTGATCCCCACTTATTCTTACAGGTGGCCCCTCTGGTCAAAGAGAGGATGGTGAAAGAAGGCACTGTACTGGTTGGTTATCAACCTCTAGGGGACAAGGTCAACTTCTTCAGGATGGTCATCTCTAACCTACGGGTGAACAAAGCTAACATGGACCACGTGGTAAATGAGGTTCAGCGTCTAGGAGCAGATCTCTGAATCAACACGAAAGACTTAGAATCGATTCATTTGATGTGTTTTCATTTTGTGTCATTTTTATATGTACAGAAATGAATATCGGGAGAACAGTATAGACAAACCGTACATTGTATTGAACAGTGCGAAAACAAATGACATTCAATCTCACCAATTCGTAAGATGGATTGGGTCAAACCTTTCCATGATGGACCTTAACACGAGCTAAATCGTCATAATGTAGGGCCATATATATACGTGTTCGAATCTCGGTGGACCCAAGAAAAAATTGTTCACCTTTTATTTATTCAAAATATTTATATGTATGCTTGGTGACACATAGGCTTTTCCAGCTTTTAAAATGTGTTATTGAAGGAGTGGACACTGGGAATATGTTTGAATATTCTTTTTTTCTTCACGACACAATCTCTCTTTTTGTAAAATCCAGAGCATCTTTCGAAAGCACTAACTTCGACCCTGCTTGGGCCCATGGAGACCTGCCCTAGATATTAACTCTCAAACAAGCGAGTCCATGGTAGCCCCCACATGCTCGTTTCGATTTGCGTTCCTTGACACCAGCCAATTCGCGTGAATATTGCAAATTATCCACAAAACAAATGGTGGCAGTGACAATATGATATACGATATTATTTATATATTTATTTTCACCTGTCATATGATTGTGATTGATTGCCGCTTCTTTGCTCCAATAAAATGAAAGCAGCGTCTACAATTATAGGGAAAGGGTGAAAAGTCCTTGTTATGCATTTTGGTCCGGAGGTTCCGTATATAACTACAGATATGTACCAATAAACAAATAAATGAGGCCTCTTTATTTTACATTTGTAACTCTTTATAGTTTATGAAAGAGAAAATATCAAACTAGTCATATGATGGTGTTAGAAATTGGTCTGAATAAAATGGTTTTTGTAATAGCAGGATAATTTTATGTTATATAAATTTCATTACATGTCAATATATTTTTTGTTTTATTGAATAAAATGACAATATGTGTTTATGTATGGTTTTGTTTTTAAGAATATGGATAGTGATTTTGTCAAATTTAAGACATGGTGCGATAAAAACTTTTTTTAAAAAAACAATCTTGCACTCTGGGAGGTGGGAGGTGGCCTCACGAATGCTGCACAACCAGCTTAGGCCAACATGTGAAACATAAAGATACATGTTGTTGTGCAACTAAGTTAGGCCCGGCCACATGCTTAACATCAAGGTGTGCAGGAATGCTGCTTGGTGGCCAGGTTTGGCACAAAATACTCGGACTCGTTTATCACATAGTGAGAGTGCGTCCAGGAATATTTCTTGCAAAATGTAATGGTCGGAAAAATGCGGCGTTCGACTCTAAAACACCGGTAGGTTCGACAGGCGAGATAGGTCAAGGGCGATAACTCTACATTTAATTTGTTATAAGTGATTCATATGGTGTCACATTCACCCCTTTAAAAAATCTAGCATGTCCCCATGAAACGTGATAGTTTACAATGATGAAGAAGCTTCCAAAAGCACCAAATGACAAATATTACAATCAAAACATCGAGGATTATCCGAAAGAAAATGAATATGTTCGAAAATGGTTACAATAATATTGGACAGTTTTTATATCGGGATAAGACTAGTCATAAAAGAAGCGGATACAATCAAAACATATCAAGAAAAATGCAACAATTATAAGCCACATTAGAATATTACTTATGAAGGAACAACAAATTTCGGTAACCTGTGAGGATTACTATGCATCCCCGCTGTAGCTCGTTTCGGATAGCAAGGTGAAATACCGGTATCAACAACATTTTCAACAATTTATCGAGGCGTTACAAAACTACAGGTTCTGGCTGAGCAACTATGACCTTCAACTAAATCGCTGGTTAATGGGTTAGTACACTCGGATAAGTCAGTTCCTGATTGTGTCTAGGCCTAAGAACTTCGTTTACTTCTCACGACTAATTTCTACGGGTGTTACTTCTGCCCTACCCACTCTGAAAGTCGAACCTGTGCCATCTGCTGGTGCTATGGTAATTACTCCATCCTGGATATCTAGGATCTTAAAAATATATGAACCAAATCTATCGCCTATTTTATTCCGGCCTGGTGGATGTCTTCGACGATAAAATTGTGTTCCAACAGGGAGTGGTTTGTCCTTCACCCGAGCATCATGATGTAGGGCCTATAACCGTCGTGATGCTGAACATGCTTCAAGTTGTTGTTGTACAAGCTGTCGTGCTTGCCATATCCTTGCCTAATGCTGACTCACCCATTCCCTATATATATCGTGGGACTCTTCGTCCACAATAAGTTTACTACCGGTACCTAGAAGACGGTCCACTGGTAAGATGGCATTTCTACCAAACAGTAAGTAAAATGGAGAGTAGCCTGTACTGCTGTGAGACGTAGTGTTATAAGCATAACACAGTTATCCAAGATAGTCTGGCCATCGACGCTTCTGGTAGAGTCTGGTAATGTCGTACCGGCGACATTAGGGGGGACCCGGTTGGGGCGACATAAGGGGGGAATGCTGTTGTTCTAAAAAAAGGACTACTGCAAACATCCCGCCTAATGTCGTCCTTAAGGTGATTTTCGCTGTCGAAATGTTGACTGGCTCCACAGAGGTACTTATCTTGGTCATAGGGCAACCAAAAATTGTACATAGGGTCACTAGGTAAAGGCCTAACAACACAGGTAAAATTGACCCCATCCACCGCCAGGGGACGTTGAAATCGAACTGCTGT
>JARFOD010086969.1:0-18500 GCA_031763545.1 Mopalia muscosa | reverse complement strand
AAAGCAACCTCTTTTCTCGCCTCTTACGATCGACCGAGGAAGCCGAGGGAGTATTCTACAGGGCCATGGCCCACCCGTTTCCCTCACAGGGCGACAAGACAGGACAAAGTAGGAAATAAGGTGGTTGGGACAATTCAAGGAATATATATACAGAGACCAAAAATGGGGAAAAATGGTTGGCGCATCTAACAAACATTTATAAGGTGTGTTCAAAATAATTCCTGAAGATGGTTATTTAAACTAAATATAGAAACTAAACATGTGTTTTATATCTTCTCTCAGAGTTGTGATTTTGGTCTCATTATGAACTGAAATTCAGAAAAATAAGTACATAAATTTAGTAGGTTTTATTAAAAAAATATAAATAAAGAAAACAAGACTTACCACATTTTGACGAAGTAAATCTAATTTTTCATATTTCAATTTTTGCACATCGATTTTCAATGAATCCATTTGCTTCGTTATGGTTTCTGAAATATATACAAAACAACATGGAACAATTCAAATATATACAAAAACACACAGAACAATTTAAATACATACAAATCACACAGAACAATTAAAATATATACAAAACAACATGGAACAATTTAAACATAGATTGCCGTTTTATAAATCGTTAAAAATAATAAATTGATTGATTAAGTTTAAGTGATTAGTTATTTTTAATAAAATAGTTTGCCCATCTCCAATTTATTCCAACACTAATAGACAATAGCTCAACCATTAAGCAAGAAGAGTTTTGCAATGTTTGAAAATTAATCTTCCTGCAGTTAAGATTGTCAGACAGCTCTCTAACTCATACACCCAGGGTCCACAAAACGGATCTGCTCTGTCAGGTATCTTAAAACAACTGCCAATATTGATTGCTTGATTGATTGGTTGGCTGGTTGATTGGTTGGTGGTTGATTGATTGGTTGGTAAGTTAGTTGATTGATTAATCGTTAATTGATCGATTAATTGGTTTGTTGACTGATTGATTGGGGTTTGACCTGAAGTACAAAATGACTAACCCAGCAGTACGAGCCAGAGTCACATGACTTTAAATTGTGAAGTGTTTAGCTCCACTGATAATTAAGGCTCTACCAGAGGGTGACCCATCTTCAATATCCCAATCAACAACAAGCTGGACAGCTGGCTAACAGGTGCCCCACGGAAACCTTATGCTCAAAATCCTAGTTGAATCCCCTTTCCTTACTGATCCATGAGAGCGGAACAGCAGTAGGACTAATTCGCATTAATATAGAATCTGATGGTATATGTGTTGTCACTGGTGATACATATTAACTGGTGTTGCTTTCAGAATGTAAATTTGACAAAATGCAATGCAAAATGCACAAAACTGTATGTGAACATACTCTATTGAATGTGTGGCAATAACCATGCGTTAAAACATATGATAAAGTCAAATAGTTAAAGTTGGATTCAATACCATTGTGAAACTTAACTGTTCACAATACGTCTGTTATGGAAGGACAAACAGACAGTAGTATTTCAAATTGTCACTGCCAGGAAAATAGTAATACACAATATGACTCATTGAATCAAAGTATTGCCCACTGCACTTCTTTGCTAACCAACTTAGGAAACACTAGGAAAGTGATGGTTTGCCTTGGAACTCCCAGGTAACCAAACTAACACAGCTAGAGTCTTGAATTTAATACACATATGTAGGTGTGAACTTACCTTCGATGTCTGAAATAAATACACAGCCTGCGTCTTCACCAAAACTAGTGGAAAGTTTCACATTGGTACTGGGCGTCTCTGCTGAGGACATACTCTCCTGGACAAAATCACATCAATATCTTAAATCTGATCTTTCTAGACTTTTATACGCCACGATTAAGGGTATTTCACTTATATGATGGCAATGTATTCCAAATATAACTGACACTAGTACAACTGTAAAATGTGAAGTCTTTCGATAATGTTGGAAAATTGATCTTCATCCAGTCATTAAAACAGCATTGCTACTCGACTAACAGAGGACTAGTGTTATTAAACACATTTGAATAAAAATTGTGGACTTGACAAGAAAAATTTGTCTTTATGGGATAATTCTTATATAAAAATAGAGAAGTGTATAGGCAAAACGAAAAATGGTTACTGGTAAAATAATAATAATAATTCAGCTATAGCAAATATGTTACAAAACCTGACACAAATTCCTCTAGAAAATAACTTGATTTCATATTCTATAGTATTTGAGATGTATTTGATCTTAATCTAATTTATTTTGCATGAGTTAAAACGTTAGTTACCATTCCAGTATCGGAGTCGTCATGCTCATGGTGACTGGTTCTATCTAAGCGGTCTAACGGGTAATCATCCATACTGTTAAAACTACTTGTAGAATTTGAAGGTGAGATCTGCATACTATTCTCATGGTTACACCTGAAAAACAAATCATCAAAATTCACGATTAGATTGGGAAGGAAACAAATGAGGACTAACTTGGAAAAATAGAACAAAATTTATGTTGAATTTGAAACTAAAACAAAGCTCATGAGTTAAATCAGAAAAAAAACACCTTAAAAACATAAAACTACATTGGGAAAATATAAAAGAAAATGAAACCCATGGTTACCTTGCGAAACCCAGAAAAAAGCCATTAACTCAGAAAACTAAGCAAAGTCAAAATATGAAGAAAATAATGAAAAGACACTAAGTAAAGTTCTACAAAGGGAGATAATAAAGCAATTACCTGGAAGTGGAAGCTGTTGAACTTGGACTAGATTGAGGACTGGGCGGAGGACTACAGGTTTTAAACGAGGACTGACTGTTTGTGTCTGATAAACGTAATCTGGCAACAAATAAAAATAAACCGTGATAACAAAAGTGTATGATTTATGTGTGATTTAAATGTTGTTAATATGGTGGGTTTGGATACATGTTTTATTGTAAACTCGTTTTTTCTCTCGGATGTTATTCAAGAGAAGAATGTTTTTAAGGTCACTTGTAGTGCTTGTCATGTTGGAGTTTTTATGTTCCACAACTCAAGAAAGCATGAGAATGCTCTCTGTATGCGACCCTTGGCCAGAGGGTGCTTATATCATTGATTTATTTGTTTGATTGGGGTCTAATGCATTACCCAATGGGTGAAGGAAATCCCCCTCAAAACCACTGGAAACAAAAAAAAGATAGGAAAGTAAAAAAAAAAAAAAGAAGACACAATACAAAGACATCACAAACTGGTGGGCTTTATGTTGCCCCTTAGCACCAGGGCAACATGAAGCTCCCTCCCACCCCTCCACCCTATATCACAGAAGCAAAATGACATGAAAGCACAATATTTAGTATCAGAGCAACCAATAATGACCATTCTAGAGGTTAATAATTTGCAAAGAACTCGTTAAAGACACTGTTTGATTTAAATCCACTGAAGGCTAACAAACTCACCCTTTTTCTCGATGTTTTTTGGAATCAAAGCTACTGGAGGAGTTTCGAGGGAATGTTTTGTTGCCAATACTTGGGGATTTCTTGCCCTGGAATAAGACAAATGATTTTGAAAATATAAACCTTATTTCTTTTTCAAATGCAAAAATGAAATTTCAAACACAAGAGCTAAATATTCTACAGTTTTTTGGATATTTTTTTTATCTCTGTTGTGCTCCTTTTGATTAACAATGACAAAAAACTGCAAAACTATCCAAAAGAAAAACTTCCTTCTTAGGTTTTTTTTGCGAATCGTAATACTTACATTTATTTGAAGTTTCTCATCCTCACCAACTGGGGGCAGTGTTAAGGAGATACCATTGGTTTTTCTTGAGGTTGGTTGGTATACCACATCTGTTGACGGAGTACGAGGCTTGCCACTAATTGCCCGTTTAAAGCTATCAAACAGTTTACTAGTCTCTTGTTTTGTGCCAGAGATGGGCATTGGTAGAAACATTTCGATGTTCAGTTCTATGTTTTTCTTGTGTAGATCTTGATGTAATGATTCCAATAAAGCTGCCCGTGTCCTTTCCTAAAAACAAAGACCTTGTTGTCAATATGCATGATGATGAACAGGTATATCTAGGAATTGTCCATTATTAGTCAGGGGAAAGTCTGTATTATATTTGACACGTATATTAACATAGCAAATGCAGACTCTGAGGAGTTATGTAAGTCATAATAAGATCTGTTTGATTGGTGTTTAACGTCGTACTCAAGGGTATTTCACTTATATGACGACGGATTGTCCACTTCACACTGCACCTAGCATTAATACGATGAAAAACCAAGAGGAAACCTCTTAAAAACCACCACCGCGATTGCCGGAGCCACAACATATGACTCACTCATATACTTAAGGGTTGACAGGCGGACTTGACCCCGTGAACAGTAAATTGAAGCAGGTTTTTAGGAAGAGCACTGACTACCACTAAGCCACGGCTGTGGGCTAAGATCGGATTGGTGTAGTCCTGAGAGCACCAGGATGTTCCCTTCAACCACTTGTTCTACAAATCAAGTTGCTACTCCTTCATATTATTTTTTTTCAAATACATGTAGACGTTGACATACTCTTTTTTATAACATTTTGATTGTTCACATACTATTTTATGGCAGTGGTCTTTGAAACTCAAAAAATATGTTTGTTTAAAAGCAATAACTTCAACATAAATTATTTAAGAGTATTTAAATTTGCCCGGCCCATTTTTTGCATGTGTTTGTTATAGGCCACTTATGTGACATTGGCCTGCAATTTATTTGAGTTACTTCCCTTGGTAGTACTCTCTACTGTATACATTGTAGTGCTGTTTGCTTCAACAGAGAAATTTGCTACATTCAGCTTAAAGACTTAATGATTTTTTACCTAAACTTATTATATTTATTGCGTAGTTTTAAAGACAACCATATGTATTGTGCTTGCAATAAAATTAGCATAGCCATAAATTAGCTGATTTAAAAAGCGGAACTTACATCATTGTTCCAAAACACGGTAGTTGTATCATTTAGTCATCACTGTCCCCTATTGCATGCACTGGTGGATGCTGCACATAAAACCAAAAAGTGAGGGTTCTGTCCCCAAGTGAAAAAACATCTATAAACAGCTTGTACATATCCACCTTGTACTAAAACCCTGATTTTTTTAAAACCACATGTCAACTGAAAGCATGCTTAATGCATGTGTTACTCAAAGAGCTATTTTGATATGTCTATAACAGATTAACATTGTGCTTGGATGACCATGCTTGTGTATACGCCGTGTTGCTGCAGACGCCTTCCCATGCATCGATTAGCAAACTGACACACTGGTGACTTACAGAGTTTTCGAACAATGACATCAATCCTGTCTGTTAAACTAACTAACTATCGGCTATGCTTACTCCAATGAAAGTGTAATACAGAGGTTTGTCTTTGAAAATTTGCAATGAAAATAATAAGATTATTAAGAAAATAATAATTAGTGGTCTTTTCCTTTTGAAAAGGGAAATTTAGTATAATATATCAAATATTGTAAGGGACTTAGGGCCACAGGGCATTTTAAAATGTTGTCAGTCATAAACAATAAGTTATATGGGTTTCAATTTTGCTTCAGCCCATTTAACATTTTTGTGGGTAACCAGCCAGTCCAAATAAATTTATAATCACTTACTCCAGAGCTCATCTTGGTTAACATATCTGTGTTGTGCTGTAGGTACTGCATCAAACGGTAGACCCATGCTGTTCAATTGAGGAAATTTCCCAAAAGGTTCTCCGCTGGCTAATTTGCCGCTCTCATGATCTCGCAAAATATTTGCCCAAACCTCACTATAGCTGTAGATAAAGCTACCATCTATGAAACTTGTGGCCTTGTTCACCTATGATTTAACAAACAATAAATAAGTCAGTCCAAAATACTTATACACATATGCAAGGTGATGCTAGTATACAACAAATTCAAAACAATGATTTAATACTTATCAGCAAACATTTGATGCTCAATACATAAGGCTGTAGTTCAAGGGCTTAGGCAGACACCCATCCACCCGTCCAAATGGGCACCCAGTAGTGAACAATTGCCTCATTTGGACACCCTGTTTTAAGAAACTTTAACATACAGGAGATAGGAAAACTGTCAAAATTGGACACCCAGTTATATGAAAAGTGAAGCAAAATAACCTTTTTGGACACCCTACTTCTGATTTCTGGCTAAGCCCCTGCTTATAATAGAGGTGTACTCCAACAATCACTGAAATTTGCACTGACAGGCATAAAATGTGAAGTGTGTTGATACTGTTAGAAAGTTAATCTTCAGTGAATGTTAAGACACCTCTGCTTTTGCTACTCTTCAACCAACCATTAGCCAGGGGGCATGAATCTGGAAGAAACCTACATAGATACTGGTCCTACGATAACTAAGAGTTCATACATATATGTATATAGGGTGAGAATTGCTACGTTAGGCTTTGTCCTGATATAACTGGGAATTCATATATGCATATAGCCAGAAGTCTACTTGATAGACTTCTGATATAGCCTAACGCCAAATCTCAGTTATGAAGTTGGTATATATATACAAATGCTTACTTATGAGTCTATTTGCAGCTCCTGTGTCCTTATAATCACATATATTTCCAAAATACAACTACCATAGTAATCAATAACCTATATGTTTTCGTTTGCATTGTATTTTATGGTAATCCGAACAAATTTTGAAAGAAATCGGGATAAAAACAGACTAGTGTGTCAGAATTTACAATATAACAGCCATATGTCACTGCCTCAGTTTGAAAGTACATTCGTTCAAGAGCACTTGACGTAATGTACCGGTAGTGAAACGTCCGGGCCAGTCTGCTTTCAAATTTAGGGGCTAATAAAAATAAGTTACTGTTTGACTCATAAGCAAGCATTTGTATACACCAACTTCATAACTGAGAATTGCTGTTAGGCTATATATGTTGGCCCTATCGGTATATGAATTCTCAGTTAAATCAGGAGACATTTGTCAAGACAGCCGAGTTTCAAAGTTATAGAAACGTCTCAGATTCAACCAGAATACACGCCACAGCGTAGCTGAAATACCTGATCGTGGCGTAAAACACTAATCAATCAATCAATCAATCAATCAATCAACCAGAATTATAAGTGGATTATACCTTATATTTATTGTATCTATCCCTATTCGACGAAAACCAACGGATTAGCTAAGTACACTGTGGGCCTCCATGAATGTTATTTGTTGGTATAAATAGCTCAGGTAAGAGCGGCGATCGTTGTCGCTACTGATAGCCAGAGTTCCAAGTTCTAATCCTTGTTGAGTTTTTTTTAAATGTTTTTTTTTTTTTTCTTTAAAGTAGACTAGGCCTTTAGGCTTTATCCATCCAGTAAATTGTGCTTTGTTGAAAATTGTCACAAACCTCAATCAAAGATTATCTGTCATGTACACTACACTGATCAACACAAGTACAGGTAACGTTGTTGTTGACTGTTTATATACATTGTCGCCTATGTTGTTGTCCGAGCAAATCTCACTTATATCAAAAACGACACAAATAACCAAACATTCCCGCAAAAATACGCTTGATCAAATTCCATTGGTCTGACAGATTAGATTGGAAAGGGAGATAATGCTAAGCATAAATACATTAAGGGGGACCACTCTGATAGACAAAATTTCCCAGTACAAGAAATCCACGTGCGAGGTCGAACCACCAAACAAATTCTTAACTGTGTTTTGCTTTAGCGGTTTTAGGATAGATAGGTATCACAGTTGAAGGAATTGTCTATGCACGAATATCACAACTTTAAAATGTAAGGTTGAAACAAGGTTTATCAACTTTATTCCATTCATGGATTTAATAATCGCCTCGCTCATACCATTCATGGATTGATTATTCGCCTTTATTCCGTAAAAGGACAATTTATTATTTTTTTTCTTTCTATTTAATACATAGACTGATCTATCGCCTGTTTTCCATATGGGAACTGATTTATTGCTATTATCCCATAAATCTATTGTTTTATTGGCTTCAGTTCATACATGGACCAATTTACACGGACTTATTTATCGCCTTTATTCCATTTATTTATCGCTAATTATGATATCATTGTGTTATTTGTTTACATGGAATGATTTAAGGCATAGTCTACACATTCAAATTTTAGCTCGAACCCCCATTACATCGCATAGGCCCCTACTCAGAATATCAATATAGCAGCATAGATGTTATTGGTATAGGGCCTTCTTACTTCTTATATATATCTTATACCAGCGATCGGTAAATTCAGTCTCCTTGAATGTTAGGAATTCATTGAAGATGAAGAAATATACCTTTGAATTGGATGATTAAACTACCTGCTTGATTCCCCACTCTAAAACGTTCATTCAAAACCAAGGGAGGTTATGCTCAAGGAAACCCTGCTTTCAGAGAGGACTTATCTCCCCTTACAACCTGCTTACGAGGACACGCCCACTGGTAAGTGAGTATCGCTTAATATATAGAGTAGCATGTTCAAATAATCCATGTTCCACCTTTCTTTAGTCACAAAGTTGAAAACATGCACTTTATCATGACATCTGGACATGTTCAATGTATTGCTAAATGAGCTTAGTTACACATTGTGATCTTCTATTGTCACATGTTATATCGGCCATTCAAGGCCACTTTGTCATATTTTTTTTTTTAAATAAGGCAAGGGGAGATAATTCTGTATATCGTTTCTTTTAATACCGTGAAACCAACTTTTGACGCGCACTGATACTCGTTGCATCGCAGCGTGGATGGACTTCGAAATACTTCGTAAACAATAACACGTGTTTTTATCTCTCATGTCTTATTATAAAATGTGACCTTTTGAGGTAAAAATGTCTAAACTTTGGTTTCGGTTATGTTGCATTTACCTGTTAAATACATAGACTCGCCTGTACAGATCAACACTTTATGCTCTTTTTTTTCTTGCGATTTTTACATTTATTAGCGCGTATAAAAAGTTTGAAAAAATTAAGTCAGTTCTATACACCCAGTCAAAGATCGAATCTTAATTTAAGCAAAATTAAACGATGTTAGCCATTCAAATTCAAATGGTTATTGGTCTCATGCTGGCACACCATCGTATTAGTGCAATAACGTGAAGTCAAATGTCTAATGTCAAGTCCAAATTAAGCAAATTAAAACCCCGAAAAAGTGGTACCGGTATGTTTATCTTCTGGTATAGAGATTGTGAGTGATCGATACATTGATCTCTTCCACAGCCCGCGCAGTATCGGTTCACAAGACACTATTATACACATTTGGTTACCGGTACTTGTTAATAAATTTTCCGAGTTTAAAATAAGTGAGGGGGGTTGAGCGGTTTAGGCAGAGGGCATTTACTGCTGGCGATTCGGTGCCTGACGTCAAAGTCATTGCAAAACATGAGTTTACATCAGTCTCTTTCTTCTTCATCGTCTGCACCGCGTAACCGCCTTGCATAGAATTAATTAACCCATCAACACTTTTAAAACCGTTGGCTATAGACACTTATCATAGTTTGTTTTTTTCAATTTTTTTTATTTTTGGGGATTTATCAAGGTTTTGTTTCGGCAAATCTATGAGTATTTTTATTTCTGAACTTGATTGTGATTTGAATTTTAGCGAGTGTATGGTGTTAACTTTTAATAAAAATCCCGAAAAACTGGGGATAATTAGCGAAAAGATGGCTCGGTAATACCATAGAGCTAGAATCTCCTTAAATCTCGGCAGGTCCACGAATAACGATTAGAATGTTTATACTATATCTAGTTAAAGACAGGAGCTGTCAAACTGATGTATTCAGTTGATGGCTAATGTGAATTTCTATATTTAGTCAAAATGATAATTCCTAAACTATTGACAAAGGTTGCATACTGTGTTACAGGCTGGTGTCATTAACTTGCCTGGCTAATCAGAGGTGACTTTAAAACTTCTTCCCTTTCTATATTTTCTATGGTCACAAAGTTTCGCAATATTTGAATCCACACATTTCATATGGCTGACTCAGTAAAGGATGAAAACCTCATCACGGAAGAGCAGATCCAGGATGCCGAAGATAACCGAAGTCCTGACGTCCTTTGGACTCCGATGATAAACGAAGCACAGCGACTATTCCCTGAACTGTCTCAATGTGAAGCAAACATTGGCCTCAAACTAGAAACTATGCAAACCACAGGTAACAACTGTGTTTTGAAATAATTTAAAGCAAACTGCATTTTGGTCTACTTGTTTTTATTATACAATATGATATACGTGTCAATATCCGAGAAGATGATTATGTTATCGGCATGTTGGAACATAACACGGCTCTTGACTTTCCGTATACATATAAGTTTATCATGTGAATATAGACTGGTATGTTCCAGTATGCGTTCATGTGTAACCATAAATGAATTGATTCAGTTGAAACTTTACCTTCGGAACAAACTGATCGACCTGGTTTCAACTCAACCATCTATAGCCTTACAGTCGCCTGGCTTATGAATAATAGTAAATAAAATACGTTATTGATCAAATGCTTTATAGGTAATTGTAATTGACACATATATATATCCAGGAAAAGCAGACAATAAGTAAAGAAATCAAAATTTGTGTAAAAAGGGATTTGTGTCTACGGGTTTCTAGACTACATGAGATAACACAGGACCTGAAGCTAAAAAGACCACACGTTATCCCTCCACTTCAAACGGCTTTACAAACATACGTGTTTAATCTATTTTCCTCATGGTCTTGCCTTTCAAATTCCCCCCTATCACACATGCAAACCACTTACAGTTTATTACGAAATACATTATCTTGTTATACAAATATCACATTTGATATAATGAAGCGGCTATTTAAATCAATAAGACACGGAATTGAAAACAAAAGTTTCCGTTTTGAGCGCAATTCTGGTTGACGTATCCTTTGAATCAGCCATTGTAGTTACAAGTATGAAACAAAGAGAATCGGCGAATGACACAACGATTATGTGGCGACAGCGGCCGAATGGCGGAGAAACTAAAGGACGTCAACCAGCCATTAAGTAAATAACATGTTTTATATACTATCATGCTTATACAACCCAGGCGATCGTGTGTAACATACCAGTCCTATATTTAAAACAGATCAGGAAACAGTAAATAGCACTTCCAAGTAAGACTTACACAGTTTAAAACGAAAACTGTAGAAATCTTAAAAGGTATACGGCTTGAGATCTCCAAATATTTGTATTCGTTTGCTCACACTCGTTAAAATTTGTCCATATGTACCGTATTACATGTAAAAGATATTCCCATACGATAAAGTTTGGAGCTTAGACTATTGATCGACATAACAAACGAGAGTGGTTTTTAAATCCAGTTGTTGTTTTTAGGATCGTTCAAATTCCGTGGAATTATGAATCAGATCCGGTTCATTCCACCAGAAGTGAAATCAGGGGACCGGAAGTTGATCACTATGTCTGCCGGGAATTATGGAAAAGCCTTTGGTCATGTAACCAAGTCTCTTGGTCTGAAAGGACTGTGTTTGATACCGGAATTCGCTCCTGCCAATAGAGTCAACGTAATTAAGGTTTGTCAGTTTATGTTGAGTGCAAGTTTTAATTGATTTGATTTTTATTTTTTTTTTTTCTCTCTCTCTCTCCTCAGTTTTTGGGCTTTGTATTTGTTTTTTAAGGTAATGTGAAAACATAAATCGGGAGATTAACGTTTCAAGGTGGTGTATGCGTTTTCATCACCAGGAGATTGATTGAATCAATTTAACCTAAACCTACTTTGTATAATGTGTATGTGATAAATGACGTTGTGGCTTTTGCTATCAACAGAGTTACGGTGTGGAAATAATACCGACCCCGAACGACCAGCTTCAGCCTCGTGTAGATCAGTATGTGAGAGAGGAAGGCTATGTGTATAATCACCCTTTTGACGACAAGAATCTCATCGCGGGTTATACCAGGTACAAAAAGATCAGGCTATGGGTCTTGTTAATTCTAGGGCGTTTTTGTGAGTTGTATTTATTTTATTTCAGCCACTTATTATACTCCTCTGTTTGGAAGATTCGAGTACGTGAAACATAGCCAATCCCTTTTGAATGATCCCAGTATAATCTCAAAATGAATGGTCATTTTCGGTCACAATCTAGACCACTTTTATTCAAAGTCGATGTCAAAATGAACTCTGTTTTAATGTCACAATCTACACCACTTTTATTCAAATTCAAAGTTTCCTTGGGGAATAATATTTGAAATAACGTAAACTGTTTACATACGTTCTGTTTTGGGGTTATTTTTTGAAAAACAGTTATTATATACATGATAATAATTCCATTAAAAGACTTTTTATAATTTGGAATATTTGTGATTTGAAGCAAAATCTCACTTTCGAGTAATTACTTGAGTTCGGATTATTATGATGCTACCTGATGGTTAAGACTGAGGCCTATAATGCAATGTTCCTCGGTTAGCGTTATACTATGACTGCCAAAAATAACCTGTTAAGTGCCAATCACAATGGCACCTATCATGTTAACGTTGTTAAAAGGTACATGTTTGTCGCTCTCCGAAACCTAAACTACCAGAAAGAAATATGCACTTTCGGATCCTGGTCCATCCGTGACACAGACAAGCTTTCAAACAATATCATGCCGTGATGGTGCACATTGTTTTCACTTTAACAGCCTTGGTTTTGAGATTCTGAAGGACAAACCGGACACTGATATTGTGATTGTATGTTGTGGTGGGGGTGGAGTTTTGGCTGGTGTGGCCACTGCCGTCAAGCTGAGGAAACCCGCCTGTAAGGTGTATGGTGTGGAGCCAAGTGGATGTATGTCAAATATTTACCTTTAATATTCTTTGTTAATCGAGCAAAACGGGGAGGGGTGTTTATGTTGGAGCTTAACGCCTAACTGAACGTTATTTCAATTACATGACCGCGTATCTGAGAAATGGGTTGCTGGCGGCAACAAACAGAGAGTAAACAAGACAATTTCTTGGCGAAATTGTCTTATACTTAGTTGTCAATTAGCTATGAGAGCAGAAGGACAACAGCATTAATTAATTCAGTTGTTTTAGTCATTATTGTGGTTTACAATCAGATCATCACTCAACAGCGACTCCCCATTATGGCTGGTTAATACACCGAGAAATATTTGCTGCATGGTTATTCTATATTCCGGTGATCCGTGGACACAGCGGCAGATCGTAATCGATCTGTCCTGGTGTCCATTATCAATTGCAACCTTTGTCTTATTGTGATTGCGCCATACATTGTGTCCTTTGTTTGTTTTGTATTAATATTTGTTACCGGTGACATAGAATATATTTTGTGTTCCTATTGGGATGCAACGCTGTTAAAAACACAATCAGATAACTAACTAAAAATGTTGGGTTCGAAATTTGAATATGTTTAGAGTTGTCGCCATTTGTATTTTTACGACATGAATGCAGACAGTTTTTCACAATTATTCCAAGAAAGTAATTTACCTTAACTAAAGCTTGCAAACTGAGGTAGACGATTACTTGTCATAACTCTGCTTAACGGTAAATGTAGAATAGATGTAAACAGATTCGATGTACGGAAAAGGATAAACTGCGAACCCTTAACGCAGTAAAATCCCATGATAAATGCATATGAATTCTGTTGTTTTAAATGTACTTATCCTATTCTCATTGTATCCCAATTAGCTCCTACGATGTTTGAAAGCTTTAAAGCCGGCCACGCTGTCACCATGCCGTCCGTGAAGTCAATAGCGTCGGGACTATCTCCGCCATTCGCAGGTTTGTATACACTATAGAAATCCGTCTATACTAAACTGATTATTCGTTAGATTATATTTATAGCTTGTTCAATCGATACACGGATAAAATCCGAACTTTTTTTAAATATAGGTTTTCACGAAAATTGGATTTGTGATACATACATTTCTGTTGTGTAACATGTTTGAATTCGGATAAGAGTTCAACAATAATATTGTAGGAGTGAAGGAAACAAGCAATGTACCTTTATACATTCATGAGTGTAGTTTGTTTAATTAAACAAATAAGCTCAGTCTCATGTCCCAGCAGTACTGTACGTCCTTTTTTACCAAACCTCTGCCATACTCTTGCTAACTTGGTGTGTTTCGAACATTATCACACTCATACACTCGCGGAACATTAATTTTGCAAAGAAAAAAAAAATTATGGTTGCATAAGTATGACGTCTGCTTGCTGGGATACATCGCCCTCATATAATGTTAAAAAAAACTATTGGCGTTAAACGTCACATATCCGATCAATCAATCAATCAATCAATCAATCAATCAATCAATCAATCAATCAATCAATCAATCAATCTGATGTCTATTTGTTATTTCCAGGTAAAATCACATACAGCCATTGTAAAAAATATGTGGATGAAATTCTTCTTGTTTCGGAAGATGAGATAATTTCTACAGTCAAAAAGCTGTTTAACGTTGGACTGGTGGTGGAGCCGTCAGGGAGTGCAGCTATGGCGGCCTTGTTATCCGGAAAAGTTCCTAATGTTGATGGGAAAAACGTTGTTGCTGTTTTAACCGGAAGTAACGTTACTCCCGAAGAACTTGTCACGCTTTGTCAAAATCAATAATTAATAAAGAAAGAATCGTTTGTAAAAACGATAAAGTGCCACTTCAGGGTATGGAATCCCGAAATATTATACAAAAGCCGAGCAATTTTTATAACGTTATTTGTTACGGTCATATAGACCAATTGTACAATAAACTATCATCATTGCCAAATAGCTCTTATCGACAAAATTAACTCTTACTTTCATATTTATACGGACTTTATTAAACTTGTTTGTATATTTGTATTGTCGATAAAGTAAACTTTTTTCTTATTTGTTCTTACTGGCTTTTTCTTTACTTTACCAAAAAGTCATTTGTATCCATATTGGATTGTCATGGTGTATACTATCAATTCAAGGCAAAACATAATTATTCAATGTATTTGATAAAAGTAGGTTAATGCTTGCAACAGATAGTGAGGAATGGATGTAGTTTATTTGTGTGCCTGTTTACCAAGTTGTACAGTTTGGAGATTATCTAGTATCTCTCACCTGTAACAATATTACACCAGTGATATTCAATTGCGATATGTTTCTAAAAAAAGGAATTAATCAGGGGTGTCGATTCATAAAAAAAACAAAACAATGAAACATAATTTAGTTCTATAAAATCCCAGAGACAAGTTTCTGAACTGATCTTAATTTTCAGTTGATGCCGGTAACATCTGGATAGAAGGTTATGAGCATGTACAATAACATGAAATATAAACCATTGGCGGAAATGAATGCGCGACGACCAGGCATGTCGTGCGAGAGTTGTCTTAGCCTAGTCCACCATGGAAACTCTCGCGAGAATACGATTGCCTTATAACCCTCACAACGAAATCATGTATTTATTCGATGACAGCCACCTAACGCATGCCTAAATTGTTTAAATGGTCTTCTGGTGTCAGATGATTTTGAATCCCTTCAAATTCTTTTAAGGCGAGGTAAGAAGCCATACGGATTCAATATTAGGCCTATTTATGATTCAAAGGCAGGCCTTATTTCGAAAGTTTTCGTGTGGCGCAAGGTCGTTTCTCTGTATTTATTAACGAGAAAGGTATTCGCATCTGATACTTCTTACATGCAAATGTGATATGTGTGATCGACTGTCAGCATTTCGCTAGCCAACGTCACCCAGAAGCTGTCAGCTGACCGCTATTTACGGATTTCCTGCAAGACCCCTGTAGGGCTCTAGAAGTCAGCATGCCACTTATCTCTGACTTTATTGTCGAACAGCTTAAATTTTGCCCGGGTAAGTTATTAAACCGTGCAAAATTGTATTTGAAGAAAAAAAAAATCGGTCTTTTCGATTGTGCACGATTACTTGACCTATCTGTCGCTTTTGGAAACTCGTGACCCTTTATCTTTGTATTACTTCGCTAATACCCTCCATTGGCGGAGTAATACAAAGCTAGTGACCCTTATAACCCATTCTAAAAAAAATAATCGATTCTACTTCCTACTTCGAGACATTGACTCTAAGATATACTTGGTCCATCTTGTTTTGGATTTGTTTACCTTTTTGATCTGTGGTAAATGTCGCCCGAAACAGTGGGGGCAAATAATGCGCGATGGTCTGACACAGCGTAAGAGAGTTGCTAAATTGGTCGCAGGTTGACTGACACAGTTAAAGGCTGGAATTTTCCACAACATGTAGCACGCGAGGCGATAAGTCAAACGAGGGACTACAAGACGCCTCTTGCCTCGGGAATATGTGTGTAGCTTAGGCCTACTAAGGACGTGATGTAACATCTTTTGAGCATCTTTTTTTAATTTCATCTGAATTAAAATGTCCCCTCCTTTTTCTCAGTGTACAATTTTACTGAGTGATGTTTGCAGAAGTGGAAACATTCACTTTAACTCCAAAGTATACTTGTCGTTTCCAAATTTATCTGAACCATGTTCGTGACAGAATCGCAAAAACTATGTGACGGAATCACGAGTTCGATTTTTCATCCTTTAAATGTAACAACATTGCTCATGCTCTTGTCATCCTGTCTTTTCACAAAAAAAAACATATACTGGTCAGATTTTCAAAAGAGTACATGCTAGTAACATATATTAAAAACAAAAGAACAGATAAATGAAGAAAATATTTTGTATTTTTTAACATGAAACGAGAAGCGTTTATTTTGCTGCTTTCCCAATTTGTAAGGGAGGAAGATTAGTCCAGCGATACAAGAAGGATAATTTCAGTATATAGCTTTGGAACAGTATTTTAAATCTCATGGGATATCCAATGGATCATTTGTAGGTCACATGGTCCCAAAGAACGTTAATTTATAATAATTTGGTTTAACACATATTGAATGATAAATGTTTAACTAGCAGAGGCGATTAGTAGATTTGTCATATAAGATATAACTCAGAAGCATTTATTGCAAATAAACTGTTCAATATGTTTCCAGTAGCTTCATCACAGGAATCGTGATTCCATTTGTTACAGGTACATTTTAGACAGTCCTTACTCTTTCTGGGGTCTCCAAAGCGTCCATACAGCCAACCACATGCTTCCCCTGGATATTCTTCTCCGCCCCACTTGTTCGATATTTGACCTAACGGAATATCATCCGATTCGTTTAATGCAGCATGCGTTTCAAGCATGCTCAAAGCCTTTTCCGAGTTGTTTATTCCAAGGGATTTAGTAATGTGCACTTTGTACAAACGGTTCGACACACGATGAAGATATATACCACGAACTGGTGGAGTGGAAGACCAAATTTCTTCTAAATTTACATCATTACACTCGTCATCAATGTCCCTTTCGGACAATAAATGGCTTAGACTATTGCTGAGAAAATCAGCTCTGTCTACTTATATCTTATATTGCCATTACCCTTGTCGAATGTCCAAATTATTAAAAGGAGCAAACATATAAGCCCAATGTTCGGGCTAGGCTTGCACATGCTGAGCGATTCCTTAGCTGCATCTGCAAACGATTGTGCATCAGTGACAACAGCTTAGTAAGAATTCGACGTAACATGCGCTCTTTACTTCCTCCAAAAGTGTAACTGGGACCTTTCCCATGACTGGTTCCCAGATAATTCCATGGTATTTTTAAATTTAACTTTTTCCTTAGCTGTGGCTGCTCCAAAAATTGACATTTTTGTAAAATAAAATCTGCACCTTTTCTACTATTTTCCAAGGCTACAATGGCACTTGTTGCAACTGCTCTTTTCTCGTGGACCTTACGTCCGGAAAGCACAATGGACGAATGTCGAAGCCCAAGTTCCAATCTGACGCTGCTTCCGGTGTCCAGATCAGATTTCGCCCTGCAATGTCGCCGTAGTATTTGCAGTAAAATCCATCTGCAGTACGCAGCTAGTGCTGTCATGGGTTGGGCCTCAGCTTTGTCCTTGTTTTAGATTCGGATTGTTTTCTTTGTGAAAACAAGCCACTGAAAATTTGGAAGCAGATTGTTGAATTTGATGAGAACATTCTCTAGAATGCCTTGTGTTTGATCGTCCCCTTACCACCGCGATACTATCGACAGTCGTGGTCCATGTTAACCATTGTGTCAGTGGATGTGGCATCAAAAAGCACAGCATTCCTTACAGTTATAAATATGACATGCAATTTTCAGAAGATACATCTATGGCACGCCAAAGCGGAAAAAAATTCAAGACTGGTAAATTCAACTCCTAGATTTTTTTCATGCAAGATTTTTTTTATTGTCCAAGATTTTTTTTTTTCTTGTCCAAGATTTAATTTTTCTTGTCCAAGATTTTATTTTTCTTGCCCAAGATTTTATTTTCCTGCCCAAGATTTTTCTTTTCTTGCCCAATATTTTATTTTTCTTGCCCCAGATTTTTTTTCGATCCAAGATTCACCTGACCTGTCCAAGATTCACGTGACCAAACCAAACTTTCAATGACCGTCCGTTGCAATATGAACGTACAGTGCATTGTTTCAGCATTTTAACACATAGTGTTAGGTTGGTATGTTTCACTCAATGACCTATATTATATTGAATAGTTACGTCATTGATTACGCTGCACTGACATGTCCGGGTCACAGTGGTTGTGGGGGGGGG
>JARFOD010086958.1:0-18500 GCA_031763545.1 Mopalia muscosa | reverse complement strand
TATAAAACTTTTATAAGGAGTCAATCTCTCAATGGTGGGCGTCAAGATCCATTCATGGATCTCTTGTTTTAAATACATAAATGTGCATTTATGAAAAACAAAGCAAAATTGCATTATAATACAAATATATTGATGATAGGATTGACAAATCTTGCCAAAATCAGTGGCAAAATGCAAATTTATACCAAGACTACAAACAGTTTGGGAAACATATAAAACAGAACAGACCTGCATATACCAGCAGTATGTCTACCGATTAACATTTGTTTTCCTAATCTATTTTTAGAAACCTCTTCTCATTTGTCTGATGAAGAAGAGATAGAAATAAATCAAGGTTTTATTCCTTTCAAATATGACAGGTAATGTGAGAAATATCATTTTACACTTAAAGTTAAATAAGATTGCTTTTAATAATTTTATGGCATTTGCTTTTTATAATTTTATGGCAATGTCAGTCAATGCATAACCATATTAAAACATGGTCTAACAGTTACTATGTGATACAATATTTATGTCAAACTTATGTTAAAGTGACAACTACAGAAATTAGATTTACTGATTTGATTAAAAAACTGGCCAATTGTTGATGTTTCTGATCAGAAAATTACAGGAGGGAAGGGTGGGGGACCAGTATAGGAATTAATCCCATGACACTGAGATAGGTAGCTAAGGGGCAACAACCTACTATAAAGCTGTTGCCCAGTTTTGTTCTTTTAATTTAACCATTGGGCTGGCACTATGGAGTTAAACCCTATAAAATATTATTATATCAAACATGATTTCAGGTATGGTGGTGTGAATGTAACGACTGATAAAGAACTCTTGATGAAGACAAAATCTCTGGGGGAGTCGGCTTTAGAGTTCCGAAATAAATCTTTATATGGTGGGAGGATTCCAAGAATTTCCAGTAAGTGATTGGTTGAAGCCTCCAAATGGGCAACACACACCCAATTTCTCAGTGTTGTCCTCTAGCCCTCCATACCTGCCTATCATGATAAATTTTGCATACACCAAGATGACATTAAGGTACAGGGTAGGCAGATATGACACCTCTGCAGCACTTATTTGTTTAGTTTGTATTGCGTGTATGGAGGTGCCACCTCTAAGGAGTACATGTAAGATGAAGCCGATCTGTTTTCTGATGTCTTTGTAGTATGTCCTGTGATTGATCTGTATTTGACTTAGTTGCCAGCCCATGGCCATGGCTAAATGAGTGTGCTTTTTCATCCTACTTCATATAATGTTCAGTGGGCAGTTGGAGGGAGCTTCTTGTTGCCCTGGTGCTCTCAGAGCTGAAGGGGAACAGGAAGCTGATCTGTTTGTGGTGTCGGTATCGCGTCCTGTTATTGTCGTCCTGTATTTGTCCCAAACTGTCTTTCTTTGTTGTCAGTGGTTTCTTTCACCTTTGAGTACGACGTTAAACCCCAATCAAACAAAGTACGACGTTAAACCCCAATCAAACAAAATCGTGTAACGTTCATTGCATAGAGTTTCACAGTGTGACTCTGGCAATTGCAGGGTGGTTTTTACAAGGTTTCCTTCCAGTTTTCCACTATGATTATGCAATAAACAGTATGAAGTGGATAATCCGTTGTCATAGAAGTGAAATAACTTTAGTACTAGGTTATAACCCAATCAAACAAACAAATTATATTTGTAATCATTTTAACCAGTGTAAGCTACTTTAGTCCCCAACTTCTCACTTACATCATATTAGTGGAATAACAAAGCAATTATTTGGACATTTTTTGGGGGCAAGTTAACACTCTGTGCTGAATTCTATTAATAATTCAGTCCAATTTTTCTACTTGCTACATTAACCTGCTCTCCTCTTTCTCTTGTCAGTATTTATTGTGACAACAGATCGAATAAAGCAGTACAATTGTTGACTAGGAGTTGAACCAGGCTAAGGATTTTACTGTTTATCTGTCAGTTGATTGAAGAACGTGTATGCTATGCTATGGTATAATCCTTAGGGGTTGTCGGTACACTGTATGGTTCCTGTCCATTACCTGGACAGTTAGCTATCAGATCCTGGTAAAACCTAGGAGGATTGTTCAACACCACAAGATGTTTCATGGGATTGGGGCCAAAGATTCAAATTTTGTTTCCAATAGTTCAAATGGAAGTCTAAGTTGAAATAACCACTGGCCTGGGTTGGAATAAGTAAGTTATGTTATACCCAGGCCTGTAATTGTGGCATATTGATAAGCATGTGTGCATACGACTGCTCCAATCTGTGGTTCACTGGATGAGACTCAAGCAATCACAAGGCTGGTTTTTACGAGGTTTTCTTCTCTGTTATCCACTGTAATAAGACAAGGAACAGTGTGAAGTGGACAATTCCTCATTAAAAACAAACCCAACAAATTTAGCACACCTTTATTACAGCAATATGACCTCAAGTTCTCAGAACTGTATAAAGCAATTATTTTTATATCCGTCTGCAAGTCAACACTCTGTGCTGAATTCTATTAATAATTCAGTCCAATTTTTCTACTTGCTACAATAACCTGCTCTCCTCTTTCTCTTGTCAGTATTTATTGTGACAACAGATTAAATAAAGCAGTACAATTGTTGAAAATTAGTCCTCGGATTCTATCATACATGATGTTTTATTTGATTGGTGTTTGATGTATGTTTGAAGAAAAAACATTGTATGCAGATATGAGTGAAACAACCTCAAGTACAATGTGGAACACAAGTCTAGTGTTGTGACATGTTATACAAGAGAGTGGGGGCCTTGCAGCTGTGGCTCAGTGGTAGTGAGTGCGCTTCCTAACCTGAAACTGCTTTGATTTACTGTTCACCGGATCGAGTCCGCCTGTCGACCATCAGGTATATGAGCCAGTCCCATTTTGTGGCTCCGGGCCTCCGGCAATTGCAGGGGTTGGTTTTTACGAGGTTTCCTCCTGGTTTTCCACTGTAATACAGCTGTACAGTGTGAAGTGGACAATCCGTTGCATATAAGTAAAATACCCTTGAGTACGACGTAAAACAACAAACAAACGAATGAGTGGTGCTTAAAGACCAAGTAAACAGTCTAATCATTTTTAAGCATCAAATTTTTTAACTACATGTACATGCATATGTTTGTTATCAAATTTTTATTAAGATGATTTCAACGTACATTTCTTAATGTTTTTAGGTGTGCTTTTTTCTACACTATTCTACTCTGAAAAAAAAAAAGTGGCTGAAACACTTGACATTTACTATTATTTATTTTTTGTTTCCTTTACAGCCAAAGAGAAGATGATAAAGAACACAAAAAGAGCAGCCAGGTTTATGTAGCTTATTCTTATTTATTGTACTCTATCCCTGTAAAATAAAAATTTGTAAATATCATAGAAGTTTGTTACATTTCTTGCTATTTAGACAAGCTACATGTACATGTATTCTTAAGACCAGAGAAAGTTCTTGTAAGATAAAATATATCAATAATTTCCATGTCGTATCATTTTCACAACTTTGTCCTCGTCTTAATTTTAATGGTCTAATAGGGATTAATAATAAATTGCTGGACAGCAATGCTTCTTATCAAAGAAGGTTTCAGCTCCAAGGACTTAGGCTGAGGGGTGTCCACCCATCCTTTGCACACCCTGAAGTGAATGATTGCCTCATTTGGATACCCTATTTTAAGAAAATTTAACATGCAGGAGATAGGGAAATAAACTGTTTAAATTGGACATCCAGATAGAAAGTTAAACAAAATGACCATTTGGACACCATACTTTTGATTTCTGCTTAAGCCTCGGCTTTGATGATTGCCAGGCTTAGTTGCACCACAAACATAACTGTTGTGAAATTTTGCACTTAAACTATGATCATGTAGCCTACACTTTGTAAGATGGGCTTTGTACTTACATGTACCTATAGCACTGGACAGTTTAAAATCTTTTGTCTAATTGACTTTTTCAACCAAGGCATAAAATCAAAATTAATACTATACTCCACTTTATTTTACATGTGTGGTTATCCAATTGAATTCATTCATTGATGCAGAGGCACTCCTTATACCAAAACTATGCTTATTTAAGTGGGGTTCACAGATTGTCTTCTTCACAATTCCAGCCCCGTGAGGGAGTGGGTGGGCCATGGCCCTGCAGAATACTCCCTCAGCTTTCTCGGTCGATCGTAAGAGGCGAGAAAAGAGGCTGCTTTCTGTTGCCCTGGTGTTCGCAGAGCTAAACGGTAAGGGGAAGCAGATTTGTTTGTGATGTTCTGTATTTGAGTCCGTCGTCATATAAGTGAAATACCCTTGAGTACGATGTTAAACACCAATCAAACAAACAAATCTATTTGTCCGGTAAGCTTGTCTGGGCTGTATACTGGTTACTATTTCACTTAGACTTCTTAAACTTTCACACTGAATTCTTCTTCGGACGCGGATGTGCAATGTAGAACAAAAATCATGGAATTATGGAAATTTCCCAATTAATTATCCAAATTGGCTCTGTATGACCGGGAAGCTTGTCTGGGCTGTATCTTGGTAACTATTTTACTGAGGGTTTTGAAAATTGCATACAAATTTCTGCATAAATTATGCATATTAACCCTGTCCAGGCCCTATCTGATGGCTCCTTTTTCACTTAGATTTTTTAAACTTCGATATTGCATTCTTTTGTATACGCAGATGTGTAACGTAGAAGAAAAAAAACGTTGATAAAAAATTACAGAAATTATTCAGATGCTCAACGTAGAAAAAAGTCACAGAATTATGCAAATTTCTGCATAAATTATTGGAATTTGCTTTGTCAAACTTATAGTTTTTTTGTTCCAGCTCTGTCCTGGCTGTGTCTTAGTTACTATTTAACTAAAGCATTTGAAACTAGCATACTGCATTATTACCCATGTGCAGATGTCCAACATGTAGTTATGTGCGTGTTGTGTGGACTGCGGGGGTGGGGGGCATATTGTTTAGCAATCTCTGATTGCTTTTCTCTTGTTTGACTGGTGGTGAATTGGAACAGATGTCTATCTTTTGACTGGTGTTGTATTGGTAAAGATATCTATCTTCTGACTGGTGGTGTATTGGTACAGATGTCTATCTTTTGACTGGTGGTGTATTGGTACAGATGTCTATATTTTGACTGATGGTATATTGGTACAGATGTCTATCTTTTGACTGGTGGTGTATTTGTACAGATGTCTATCTTCTGACTGGTGGTGTATTGGTACAGATGTCTATCTTCTGGCTGGTCAAGTATTGGTACTGATGTCTATATTTTAACTGGTGGTGTATTGGTACACATGTCTATCTTCTGACTGGCGGTGTATTGGTACAGATGTCTATCTTTAAGGGCCTGCTGTCAGACTTAGTGGTAGCTAGTGTGCTTACTAATCCTACTCCAATGTACTGTTCACAGGATCAAGTCTTCCTGTCGACCCTCAGATATATGATTGAGTCACATGATGTGGCTCTCACATTTGCGGGGGTGGTTCTTAGGAGTTTTCCTCTCAGTTTTCCATCCAATAAGGTGCTGTGTGAAGTGGACAATCTGTCGTCATATGAGTGAAATACCGTTGAGTACAACATTAAACACCAATCAAAAGAACAAACAAATCAAATTATTCAAACTTCCTTTTTTTCCCAGTCTTGAAATAAAATCTGTGGTACCGCAACAGCAGCAACACACGTTAAAAGCTCTAGGCATGATTTGTTGACAGGGAAACTAACAAAATAACCTCAAATACAAGAAGTAGGAATTGTATAGTAATAAATGATATATATATATATAATCCAACATTGTCTACATTTTAAGGTTAAAGGTATTTGACCAGCAAACCATAAGAGGAGTCCTTTACAATCAAATCTATGCAAAAACATGAAGTGTTGTACATTTCCTAATGGCCAATGTCGCAACTGACAAATGTCTGACCTTATTTAATCAATTACTCGTGCACTCTAACTTCTTCGTTTGTTGACCTCCGATTGACCAAGAATGGCAGTCAAACAAAGGCATACTAGAAGTGTATTTCATTTTTAGAATTTGAAAAGTATTAAATCCATGTGAGATTAATCCAAATTAATGCAGAAAATAATAACTGAATACGTTGTCTTACATCGGATTACTTTCGCTCGCAGACCCTGGAATATGTAACAAGTAAGCTTATACATGTAGGTTACAAGTAAGGTTACTAAATAGAAAATAAATCATGGTTTTGGGGCTCCTTGAGTAAAGTTAACAAAATAAATTCACAACTTCAGGAACCGAAACCCAGGATTTACCAGGAATGACAGCTGTCATTAACAGTCATGTACCCCACCAATTCGTAGTAATTATCTTTATAGGATCACACAACAGAAAGAACTTCTTCAGTTTATAAGCCGAGGTAGGTGGGAAAGGCTTGTCAGTTCCAACATACTATAGGTCAGCTACCTGAACAACACTTCATTATCAATACAATGTAGGCATTAGGCAAACATGCACTAGTGAAGTCGTGGTCTTTTAAAACAATACATGTATAGATTTTTTTTTTTCTCTTTTGCTGGGTTACCTTCCTGTCTATATTCAGAATCTTCTGGGTAGAGAGATTACCGTGTTCCCAGAGTAAATAATGTTTGGAAATACACAACACTGTTTGTTTATGACCTGTTATTGCTTTCCTGTTTTTATTTCAGTCTGATAAATGTCAGATGGCGAATAATGTAAAGAGCTGAATTATTTTGACTATTTGTGGCCTTGCTAAATGTGTTTTGACAAGTGCCAGATTGTTAACGAAGATGTTACAAAAGCTAGTGCAAGGATTGATCCTTGGGGAACCCCAATTGTTATTTACTTCAAGTCTCTCTATATATTGCCAAGTTTTACTCATTCGTATCTATTTTGCAAGCAACTACTGGTACAGTTTATGTTGTCTGGATACATACAATATTCTATTAGTTTATCAATAATTAATTGGTGTTGGATGAAATGGAATAAACAGATGGATCCTCATGGTATTCGCGATTCCATTTGATAGTTCACTTCGTTATCACAGATCTCAAACACTACTGTGAAGCATAGAGTACACTGATCAGGCAGAGTATCATAGTCATTTGAGGGCTGAGGAGTCAATTAATGGGATGCAGATTTTTTCAGCAGTACATGTAGCACCAGAATATTGTGCAGCATCGAAATAAATGTAGGATTGGACCACCAGGCTAATTTTTAAAAGATTTAATCAAACGTTTTGTTTATTTTGTCAGAAATACAAATCTGGAGGAGACTTCTACTATAGATCTACATGGTCTCCATCCTAATGAAGCTGTTCACCACCTATCATCTATTTTACAACAGCGACACAAAGGTATTCCCAACGCTGTCTTTTGTTATACAAATATTGTCTCCTTTGTTAATTTGTGTGTTATTTTTCAACTTTTTAACTTTATATTTGTTCCATAGGGTACATTTCATGTAGTAATCTGTCCCTGTAAGCACCAAAGCCAGCTAATGCACCTCATCTCATTGCAGCCTATATTTTGTTTTATGATTCTCTTGTATGTCCTAATTGGTTATTGCCAGTGATGTTGGGGATGGTTTCCTTCTGCTAGCTGAGACAGGCTCTCCTGTCAGACAGTAAGCACTGAAAATGTGGCACAACCAATCAATATTTCCCATACAGTTTTATCCATTTTTTTTATCTTGTATTGTCATAACACAAAGAATTGCAACAGTTTTTTTTATGTGAAAAAGCATCAACAGGGAGCTGCATCTTGCTCTGCTGAAGCCCTAGTTTATAATGTTACTTTTTGAATTGGATTTAATATATGGAGGATATTACACAGTGGATTTTGAATACAATAAATATTGCTTGAGTGAATGGTGAAAGAGATAACGCACGAGACACAAATCACAAGTGGGTTAATCTTTCAACCGTTCATGAGAGCAGTATTATGGTATACAAACTGCACTGTGTAATATTCTTTTTATTATTATGCATATAGGTTTTACTTTTTCTGTCTGTGTGTCCGTGCATCAGGTATATGAGTGAGTGACATGTTGTGGCTCCGGCAATCTCGGGGGTGGTTTTTATGAGGTTTTCTCCTGGTTTTCCACCGTAATAAGGCTATGTGCTGAGTGAAGTGGACAATCCTTCGTCATATAAGTGAGATACCCTTGAGTACAACGTTAAACACCAAACAAACAAACAAACCGTGTGTCTGGGAAGCTTGTCCGCACTATTTCTTGTTTACTATTTCACTTAGGCTTTTGAACTTGCATAATGCATTCTTCTATGTACGCAGATGTGCAACGTAGAAAAAAAATCACGGAATTATGCAAATTTCTGCAAATTTCTGCATAAATTGTGCAAATTAGCCCTGTCCAGGCCCTATCTGATGGCTCCTTTTTCACTTAGATTTGTTAAACTTCCATATTCGATTCTTCTTTATACACAGATGTTAAACGCAGAAGAAAAAAAACATTGATAAAAAATTACTGAAATTATGCAGATGTTCAACGCAGAAAAAAATCACGAAATTATGCAAATTTCTGCGTAAATTATTGGAATTTGCTTTGTCAGACTTATTGTTTTTTTGTTCCAGCTCTGTCCTGGCTGTGTCTTAATTTTTATTTGGCTAAAGCATTTGAAACTTGCATACTGAATTCTTATCCATGTGCAGATGTGCAAAGTAAATAACAATTCATTAGGTTAATTTTTGCATTTCACTGCATGTAGTTATGTGCGTGTGGTGTGGACTGCGGGGGATAAGAGGCATACTGTTTAGCAATCTCTGATTGCTTTTCTCTTGTTAATATATCGTCAATGAACTCCTAAATCAGAGTTGTTTTATTACATATTCTATGACAATTTTTAACCCATGTCATAACAGAATGGCTCCATTATAAGGGTGATTATTTGAAACATCACGACAAATGACACGGCCTTTGTGTTACATGGTGAAATGCATGTGTTCATATGTAACGTCATAATAGGAAACGAAGGGCTTTGATGCAAAACAATTCTAAATGAATAACAAAAAGTGTTATCTAGTGGCAGTGAAATATTACTTTTATACCTGAAGTAAATCCTGGCATTTCGCTGACCTATATATAATAAAATTGTACAACCACAGTATTACCATGTATGAAAAATATTGTACTGAGAATTGTTCTTTTCAAATAGACTTGTTTTCAACAATCCATTACGGTACATTATAAAAAATTTCTCAATATTTTGTTCACATCTGAGTCAGTTTTTTTTTTTCTAGTTTTTTATTCTTTAGCAAAACTTGTTATATCATGTATATAACATTGATTTTGAGCTTTCTATTTTTATAAAAATGTTTTTTGCAGCCGTATAAGTGAGAAAACTATAGCCTTTAACAGACAAGACTTACATAGTCGATCTGACAGTAACTTACAAAATCATATGAAGATTAAGTCTACTTTAATAGAATGCCATGGAAATAAATGTATTCCAGATCTGCTGAGAAGTGTGTCTATGGGTGGTCGCCAATATCTGTCTGTTATCACTGGTAAAGGTGTCCACAGTCGAGGAGGAAAGGCCAAAGTTAAACCAGCAGTAGTGGAGTTCCTTAAAAAGAGTACATATAGGTAAGTTATAATACAATTCAATTTGTAATTACAAGACTTCTGCTCCTTCTAAACAAGACTTCATTTTGAAGAGGAAAACCTATTGGTACCAAGACTATATACAAGATGAGCTTGTTTGTGATAATAAAAATTCCAAAATTGTTTATTTAAATAAGTGATAGCTCTTGATTTATTAGTGAAACTATACAAACAAAGATTACCAGATAGGAAGTGTAATGCATATTGATAATATTGCTGTCCATTTCATGTATCAAATATGTGTTTGTTATTTAATGTTGTTAAACTGGTTAAGTTCGTGCATAGACAACTGTCTTGAAAACTTGTAACTAAAAATTTGCATGTAACGCACAATTTTTTTAGAAATTGTTGCATCCTGGACAACTGATTTAAACACCACAACATGTCTTAATTTATCATACAGACTCTCTTGAGCCCTTGTTTTAAAGTAATTTGTGTCTTTTCCCAGCTGGTCAGATTTGAGTTCTGGTGTTATCCGTGTAGTTCTACGAACCTGATCAACTGCTCCCATGTAGTGTATCTGGAGTGATGTGGCAGAGGAGGAGATTTACACTGTTGTATTGTCTGTGTGTATTGAATTCGTGAAGGAATCTCATGATGGGATTAATAACAACAATGACTCTAAACCAAAGAGTTGTTTCCATTGTTAAGTGTATAATTTTAGAAGGTATTTGTGGAATATTGGTCATGGTCAGGATTTTGTCCAAAAACACACCATTGTTATGATTTTTAAATCCCTTGGAACCATTTATAGGCTTTCGCCTGTTAATCACGAAATCATTTTCTCAATAGAACTGAACTATACAGGAACCTGCTCTAAACATTGAATGAAACATTAGTCATCAACTGCTTTTAATTTTGTTTTCATTTTGACAGGTACAAGTAAAGGGTATAGTCATAAGCAGAGAGAAAACTCCATGAATGTTTGCATCCAATTCAATTGTTTTATACTTGTATATAGAATTTTTATAGTATCACGTAAATTCTTAGGTGTAAGAAATGTACTGAGTTCAAAGTTTATGCCCCATCAGCTTTTGAAACCCATTTAAATTTGTCATGGTCATTCCGTCCCATGAGTGAGGATCACATTCTGATTTTGTGTTGATTTCCTCAAAACTAAGAGAACTTAAATGGATACTTAAAAGCAGAGTCACCACATTGATACCAGATAGTTGTATACTGCGAATTGTACACTACTCAGAATTTAACTTAATGTATTTAAATATTGTTGTTTACAAGCAATTCTTGACAGCATGACTAGGATTTATTTATTAGGCAGCATCATGTATTATTATGCATGATTTTATAGATGTAATGTCTAATTTAATGAATTGTTATGTTTTAATATTGAGTTTAATTCAGGTAATTGTATAACATTATGTCATGTTGAATGAGATTTAAATAGTGTTTTTACTGACAGAATTATACATGTATATATTTTTTAAATAATTATTTAAGTGGTTTATCATAATTATACAATAATCAGGGAAGACTCACTAAAATGATATGTTATAAATAAAATTTGTTTATCTTTGATGTTTTCTTTCTTTCACAATTTCTTGTCACTTGACACTATTTTATACTCTCTGCTTTAACTTTATATTGCTTTGTTGAATAACATGGTCGCCATTCCGTGGGCAGATTATCTTTTGTGATTATATATTGAGGGCTTTAAACCATACCCACCTATGTCCAAAAATGACAAGTGACTACTATTACCACAAACCAGTTAGCGAAAGGTACACAGATCAATTACATGATCGTTGGGGATGAGTATTTGAGCCGAACAGTAGACGTGGGGAACAAATGTTTATGGGTGGTAGAACACACATTTATACGGACTACTCACCCCTCCAATAGGTCTCATACTGTTAGTCATGAACAAAGGTGTGAACGTAATCTGTGATACCGACGACTGTAAGATTTTGGAGCTAAAACTGCCGTTTAAAGACATAGTTTTAAAATTATGTACTAAAAAAATTAATGCAATAGATAAAACTCTATTTCGCCTTTTCTTTCAATTATAAAAAAACATGTTAATTTAATTTATTGGAGTAATCTTGAAACAAACCCGACTTCAATCACTTACATACGTTTAGGCTGTTTTCTCAGCTTTGTTTTTCTTGATTTTTACGATTGAAAGCGTTTATTTCTCGTACACTATTTGCACTAAGTGTTTGAAATTTGGCACAGACAATCTTAAAGCCGTTATCTAAAAAACAGTCATGCAGTTTTTTGATATTCATTTTCGTTTTGAAGATATTTAGCAAATATTTTTTAAATGGCAGATTCTTATTTTTGACATATATTTTATCAATTTTTAAAAAAACTAACAGGAATTTCGAAAATTCCTATGAACGTTTTTTAGTTTTAATACCGGTCTATACAGACATCCAAGTTTGGAGAAAAAATTTCAAACCATCTAAGAAAAATAAAAGTTACAAACAAGGGTCTGTTTTAAAAAAATATTTGAAGTTTTTCTTTATTTTTGTTATTATAAAATAAATTGAATCATAATATGACATTATATTTAGAATCTTGAAGTCCTCTGCTTTCTAAATATATATGATGTTATTGTAATCATCCTTTGGAAATACCCGCAAAAGCCATGAAAAGAGTCGCATTTTTTACTCCTGACTAGCGGTAGAGTCCTTAACAGTGGTGGCGTCAAGATCCATTCATGGATCTCTTGTTTTTATTATCCTGTAGATTTTAATTGTTGGTTTAATTTTTAGCTGTTGGAAATATATAAATAAAACATAACACAAAAGTCTACCATACACTTTTCCAACATTTAAGTGGCTTTCGATGGAAAACGTAGAATCCTACACAAAATGTAATAGCAATTTTGCTAACAACATGATAGGATGTAAAATTCAACTTTTTGTTGTTGTTTACTTCCATTTCAATTAAATGCCATTTAATAACACAGCTAAATGTATATGTTTGTCACACATTAGATAAGGATGTGTCACAACTATAAAGGCTTAAACCTCAATGTCAAGGTTATGTATCTCTGAATTTAATCCATCTTATCTTTTCTCGGTTATATCTTATTAAATTCTTATTGGATTATTTATAACAATTCACATGTTTGCTACATAAGACAATGCCAAGGTCATATATCCCCACAAGTGGCCACAACTATTCTATGCTCCATCTCTTTCTTGATATATATCTCCAAACGTTTCCATTCTTTGTGTTCTGGGCCATATCTTCTCGATTAATTTATGGATATTCGTAATACCAAACAATACATAACGGGGGGCGCTTCAAAGATGAACCAAGGTCATATATCTTTCATCAGTATCTGTATTTTACTGTTTTTTCATAACTCCTTTATTGTTTTCAAAATACTTGGCTGTATCACAGGAACTAATTTTTTTTAATCACGGCCCTGTCTGTCTGTCTGTCCCTCTATCTGTATAGAAGATGTGAACAAGATAAAAGGATACCCCTTAACACAGGGTTTTCAAATTTGATCCACATTGTTCTTACACTAAACCATATTCCTATTTAAAATGGGGTGTTTCAATATAATTTATGGTTTCCATGGCAACATAATGATAATTATAGTATTACAGATTAGTGAACACAGTAAAAACCAAACCACTTTACAAAGGCTTTAAACATTTAGGAAACACATTGGATACCCTTGAGTAGGATGTTAAACCCCAATCAAACAAACAAGAAACATATTGGTATTACACTAAACTACATTCCTGTTAAAAATGGGGTCATTCTAATCAAATTTCTGGTTGGATAAACCCCAATCAAACAAACAAACATGGCCTCTGAGAAGAATACAAGGATCTACCTTTATTTATTTTTGTCGTCTTGGCTCATGGTCATCATAGACTCAAAGGTCAACAGTACCAGAGGAAGTTGTGAAGAAAACATTTATAAATGTCCACATCCATATTTTCTATGCAAGATAACCCCAAAACTCCTGCTGTTTAAATATGTTCAGTTTCCTTGGTTTGTGACAAACTTAAATTAAGATGTATCAGCTTTGTCCTCAAGATATCTTAACAAAGCTTGATTTTAATTTCATTCAGTTTTATCAGTCCCTATTGCAGACCTGTCTACCCTGTGAATGCTGGAGTATTTTGTACACATAATTTATTTAAATGCCCCAAAAGGCAGTGAAAATGTACACAGAAAGTAATATTCTGTGCTATGCTGTTACACAAAAATACACAAAATGGTAAGCAAATACTTTTAAAAAAAAGTAAATTTGTAAACATAAATTTGTCCTAGGGTGTGCAGACCTGCTATTGTACTGGCCTGTTAATCTGGTTAGGTTTCCGGGGTTGTTGTTCTATTTTGTATATGTTTGGATGTGTCTGGAGACTTCTTATGATGACTAATTTATGTTAGGTTTACTTGTTATCCATCAGTATGTATGTCTGTTGTGTTTTATCCTCACAACATTTATGCCAGCTTGTATGTTTTGTCATCAAGATAACTTGAGCTGATCATGTCCGATAGCCTCATATTCAGTTCAGATTAGGTTCTCAATTTTGTCAAGGCATGTTAGTTAATTTGTCTTTACTTTCATGATGCCTATATTTATTTATGTTTATAAAGCCCACAACCATGGCTTGGTGGTTAGCAAGACTGATTACTAATATAACTTCAATATATGACGACCACTAGGAGTATGAGTGAGCCAATGTGGCTGTGGCATTCTCTCATCATATATTGAAATACTCTTGAGTACAGCATTAAACCCCAATGGAACAAACAAATAAATAATATCCTTTGAGCTTCATGCGGGTGGTTGGAGGGAGTTTCATGTTGCCCTGGTGCTCTCAGAGCTAAAGGGATACAGGAAGCCGATCTGTTTGTGGGGTCAGTATTGTGTCCTGTTGTTCTGTATTTGTCCCGTCTTGTATTTGTTTGTTTCCAGTAGTGTTAAGGGTGCTGTCCTTCACCCATTGGGCTAGCACATCATCATATAAGTGAAATACCCCAATCAAACAAACAAACAAACCTTTGAGCTTCATGAACTAACTTCATTCGCACATCTTTGTATAACACTGCTATAGCACATTAAGCTTAACTGTTGAGATATATATATTAATTAGTGAATCATTACTATGAGCAGAGCTGCCTAGTAATTATGACAGCCATTCTATATAAAGTGATATTAAATCGTTAAGCGACCAATAGAAAATTGGCACCTGACAGATCAGTCATGCTTGACTAGTTACAACAGTTTCCACTAACACATGCTGGGCATGACAAATTGGGTCAGCTGTACTAGATATTCAAGTAATCTGTACTTTACACCTTTTGAAATTTAAAGGAAAGTTTGTTTGCTGTACTCTCCATTCATTATTTCATTCTTTTTTTTTTTAGTTCTGCAACTAACAAGTATGATCTTTTGTATAAGTATAATACAAAAGGTTGAACAAAAGGTTATGCATATATAACACAATACATATTTATCATTGACTGTTTGCTCTCAATAAATAGTTAATTAAGTAATTAAGTTAGTATATATAATTACATGTACATATATTGACCAGTATGTTTTGCTCTTATATTAAATATAATTATTAATTAGTAAAGGTTTAGTGAATGAGTGGGTATTTGTGAGCATTATAATGTGTGCAACACTTCCATACAAAATACAATAGCAAAATAAATTTGAAAGGATGCTACTTTAAAACTTTTTGTCCACGCCACCATGAGCAACCGAGGGGCTCTTCAGAAAAAAGGCGATCATGTATGGCTGATTTGTTGTGGTAGACAAGGTCGATGGGTCATGTGCACTGAGTTATATGTGAAGAAGCCATGTGTCTTTTATTATGGTAACTCATCCAAACATGCGCAGCTGATTGGTCAAGTGCCTCTAGCCAACATTGTTAAAATGTCTGCCCCAAAGTATTTTTACCTTATAATGGACTAGCTGACTTTTGATAGTGAGTTAGATTTATAAAACATACCTAAAAGATGTTTACACACCAAAAGGCGGAGTTCATCCACCACCCCATGAAAAATGACCATGGCATGGATAAGACATCAAAAATACAATGGATTTTTATAATGTGACTTGTAACAATCATGTCATTGGCCTAAAGAACAGTTTCCTTCACCCTTTGGGCTGGGATAGCTTCGATTTACCGTTCACGGGTTCAAGCATATCCAGTTAGTTCAGTATCTCTCTGACTGGTTCCTCAGATTTGAAAGACAAGAGCATATCCAGTTAGTTCAGTATCTCTCTGACTGGTTCCTCAGTTTTGAGAGACAAGAGCATATCCAGTTAGTTCAGTATCTCTCTGACTGGTTCCTCAGTTTTGAGAGACAAGAGCACATCCAGTTAGTTCAGTATCTCTCGGAGTGGTTCCTCAGTTTTGAGAGACAAGAGCATATCCAGTTTTTTCAGTATCTTTCTGACTGGTTCCTCAGTTTTGAGAGACAAGAGCATATCCAGTTTTTTCAGTATCTTTCTGACTGGTTCCTCAGTTTTGACAGACAAGAGCACATCCAGTTAGTTCCGTATCTCTCTGACTGGTTCCTCAGTTTTGATAGACTGGTTTAGAGAGATTGGAGCAAAATTGATTAGCTCAGTGTCTCCCTGGCTGGTTGTTCCGGTTCGAGAAGCAAGGGCACAACTAAACTAGATACCTGAGTTAACTGGTTATATCAGTATCATCCTGCCTGGTTCATTAGTTTTGAATGAGTTTCCTCAGTTAAAGGGATTGTAGTCTTACAGTTCAGAGGGACAAGAACATAACTGGTTAGCTCAGTGTTTTCATACTGGACTCCTAGATTTTGAGAGACTAAAGCCCAACTGGTTAGCTCAGCATCATCCATGGTGTAGAAAGACAAGAACATAATTGATTACCGGTAGCTCAGTATTTTCATTATTTGTTCCTGTATTTTAAGAGACTCAAGCTTCACTGTTTAGCTCAGTATTTTCATACTTGGTTCTTCCAGCTTGTTACACTAGAGTACTATATATTAGGTCAATATTTTCTTGACCTATTACTCAGTGTAGAGAGTCTAGAGCACAACTGGTTTGCTCAACTTCTAACTGTACCACACCTCAGTTTTGAGGCTAGGGTCCTAGGTGCCCTAATTCTTGTCCAATCATTGGTGCCAATGTGTACCTGTGGACTAAATTGATATGCTACCCTTACCTGCCCCTTACAAAAAGATATTGAATCTGTTTTCTGTCAAAGGTTGGCCAGGTAGTTGTTATATGATGGAAACAAAACAAACACATCAGTGAATTACTGTAGCCACAATGTCACCGAATGCATGACTCAATACTTTCAATAGCTTTACATTATTATGAATAGAATATTAGCTGTTATACATGTGCCAGCTATTGGAGGTTAATGGCATCTACCTTTGGAAACTGTGTTCACCTGCTCTAGGCCTTCCATCACTAATCAATATAACATGTCTGTGTGATGTCTGTTACACAGCTACACGGTCACCATCGTCGGTGGAGTCATACAGAAAATACCCACAAGCACCGGAGTTACAGTAGAAAAACCCACACCACCTGAGGTAAGTACAGGGGTTGAAAATTAGGGATTTCCCAGGTTGCCCTAAAGCTCAATCTACAATTTTTTTGGTTGCCTGTCCTATCTCTTCCATGTTAACTACCAGAAAAATTGACTTGCCCCACTTAAAAATTTGGTTGCCCCGGGCTCCAGGAACGTCTAATTTTCAAGCCCTGAAGTATGCTGGTGGGGACAGAACTTGCATATTTTCGGAGAATATATATTTGTATTTTTTTCATCGTTTTTGTTACTGCTCAAGGACTAGTTATTTAACACCACATTACATTTAACCTGAGATAACATGAGGTCACTCTTAACTTGTCTGTCCCTCTGGCTACGTGAAGTCTGGTATGAGCATAGCATTTTGTCTTTATTTAGCACTGGAGGAAGATTAATTCTCAACTGAGCAATCACTTTAAATTTTATATTTATGTCTTTGTGGCAAACTTAAAATTGGGATTGGGGTACTGAGCTAATAGCAGCATCACAATTTAGCGTAAAAAAACTTAATATATATACTCGGCACAATACAGCAAACTAATGTCCTGTGAGTGAAATACCCTTGATAAGTGTGTTAAACACAGTGGAAGTCTATCTGTAGTTCTGGGTAAGGGATAAACTCTGCTAGGAACTACTTTTCTTGGTTTAAGACAGCCAGACATGCCTTTGCTCTCATGGTAAAACTGTTAGAATAATAACTCATGAATCCATTTTTATTACATTTCATCCTAGGTGCTTAAATGTATATCAATTTCTTATATTGCTGAGGTGAATCGGTGCATGAATGATGTATCATGCTTTGTATATAAAGTAGGTTATATGTATTTTAAAGAGATTCTATTTATTTAAAATTGAAGGATGACAAGCAACCTTTGTATTTGGTGTAGGTAATATCTGTTACCTACAGTTAACTGTACAATAATGCATAGCTGCAAAACAATATGTACTTGTGAAATTTGAGTATCAATTTTCACCAGCAATTAAAGCTAGACAAATAAATACTCAAACCTAAAGCAATGTGTTTAATGAAACATGTTTTTCCTGTTATTTTCAGTCCCCTGTATTAGTCATGAGACGACACAATAAACCTGGGAAACGAATGGGTGAGTCTATCACTGGATCATGTGGCATCCGGGTTGTTTTTATATATCATGTAGATTGCTTGTATTTCATTATGTTTGATCTGGCTAAAGAAATGGAGTTAATTATCTTGTTCTCATTAACCCTGTTTGATCTCCTCTCCCTTTCTCTCAGTGTAAACCTTCATATTACCTACCTTGTTCTCATTAACCCTGTTTGATCTCCTCTCCCTATCTCTCAGTGTAAACCTTCATATTACCTACCTTGTTCTCATTAACCCTGTTTGATCTCCTCTCCCTTTCTCTCAGTGTAAACCTTCATATTACCTACCTTGTTCTCA
>JARFOD010086947.1:0-18502 GCA_031763545.1 Mopalia muscosa | reverse complement strand
ATGGTTTGATAATAAACCGAAATATTGAGTCAATATGAATTTTTCATCTTTCTTTGGAGTAGTCACCTTACTCTATTTTACACTCCATCCCACAGGCTTATGTGATCATTGTCATATTGAGGAATCAATTCATCATTTTTTTGTTTGAGTGTAACAAGTCGAATCTTGAGACACAAATTTATTCTGACTTGCTACTGGCTGGTGTACCTTATCTATCAATAGGTTTGGTTTTTAAGCCACCAAAAATGTTAATAAAGTTTTTGAGGCTATTGCTAGATTTTTATTAAAGTCTCATAGATTTCCATAAATTCTAGACACATGTTTTTATATAGTATACAACTCCATGTCTTTTTAAATTATTTGTGATATATGTTAATGGTATTGCTGATGTTCATGTCTGAATAAATTGTATGGTAACTTAAGACCCTGTAGCGAAGCTTTCAGTAATATATATGTATTACAGGCCTAATGTATATAAGTTTTGGTGCAGATCATTCCATTGAATGGAACCACCATTATGTTAAATAACTAACTAATGCCTAAAACAGTGTAAGCTTTATATACATGTATATTTTATTTGGAACTGAAAATTTCTGTACAAATCTGTATAAAGTGCTTGAGATGTCATAAGGATAAATACTTATGTATTCATCAGTGTATTGTTTTGTTTTCAGGAGTCACCAGGGGATACCAGCCAAGACACAGAAATGTCTGAAATACCAGGGTATACAGCTATGGTTATGAAAACGGCACTTCAGGAGCGACGAAAACAAGCGGTGAAATGGACTATCATCACTGTTGTTGTGGTTGTGGTGTTAGTACTGGCAATAGCATTACCCATCTATTTCACGTCCCAGGGTAGTTAGCAGTACTACTAGACTCACTCATCCTCTCAATACTGACTTTGCACAAAAAATACAGTTCTCAGAACTACTAGCAAAGCTTTCATTTTCAGAAAATGATTGATATGCTCTACTGATTGTTTTTACATGTACAATGTATATATGTATATTTTTTGTATAGATAAAAGGAGAAAAAAAGGGATGTGAAACTTTGATGTGCTTGTTGTAGAAACAATTGAGCCAGAGACACTTGAGAGACAATGCTTTGTCAATTGGAAGCACATGGGGCCACATCGTTTTGCCATAAGTATAAATTACTCAGAATTTGTTATTGGATGAGAAAAATCAAAATTCGAATCTGACATATCCTTGCATATGAAATTGCTATATGTATACTTTTAAATGTTTCTACAGCTAGAAATCTCTTCCTGCTAGAAGTCCAAACATCCCTTCAATTTAACTGCAGTATCACCAGTATCAATCCAAATAGTTTTTGTCCATCTAGGTTGGATAGATGGATTGACCAACTTTAAAAAAATATATTATATTACCTAAAATCGCAGCATGATTGTTTTTCTTCTACTTTTACAATTAAATCTACATGATATCATATGAATTTTAGTCAATCCTGAATGGTTGACTAGAATACTTTCCAATATGGTTTAAAATTGTCAAATAATAATAACATTTCAATCAGATAAAGTAAAACATGCTTAAATTCTTTTCTTTATAAGCAGTACCAGTTTTGTTTTTAAAATTTTAACTTTTATACTTTTTTAATGCTTTAACTCAATTTCATTTGTGCTCTTGTTCTGAATAAAGGCAATTGAAAGATACATGTAATGTTTTGGACTTATTGAACTATATTTGAGTTTGGCGTGTTTTTCAGCTGCTGACTCAATGCATGTTTAATATATTTTCATAACCTGATCTTTTGGTTATTAACTTTAAGAATATATCTTACAGTCTTGATTGACCTCTTGGGATCAAAATTCACAATCTTTGATATGCCTTATTTGAAGTTTAACATTCAAAATGTCTACATATGCAAACAAAAGTTTGAAATTCTAATTACAAATAATTAAATTTAATGCTAGATGTATCATTTGGTTATAAAGTGAGCATATTGTAGAGTCATTGACAAGGAGTGTAATAGAGGTTGTCATATGTTAATGTGCAGTTCTATTGATCAATTCAGTATTATCATATGTATTATAACCTAGTATCTGTTCTCCAAAAATCTGTTTGAATTGGCTCACACTAATGCTGACTGATCAGGTGTAGACTCTATTGATGGACAATATTAAATGACCAATTTCAGAAATTTGACTTTTTGGCATTGTAAATTATCTAACTGGAGACTTGTCCTTATGTCACACTGACAATAAAGTACACTGATGTCGGTCTTGAATAACTTAATAAAAAAAAATAATAAAATAAAAATCCACACTCACTTTTTTCAATGCAAGGGCTTTTCTTCTAGATCATATATAATTTATTTCTTGTATAGTTACATTCTAATAAAATTAATAGCCAAAAATCTGTTTTAAAAAAAACCCCGTATTTTTGTCTGATGATATTTATAAAATTTGCAATATCACTTTTACATTTTTATTATCCTGAGAATCCAAATTGTCCCAAAATATATACATAAGTATTATTCCAACAAAAATTTATTCTATTATTCCACAACATAATGGACATTTTCCTCCAAATCAAGCCTTAATACTTGTAATGAATTGTAGATGACAGAGAATTCACAATAGACATAACAGATATACCCCATAATAAAGATATTTATTATGAGATTAACCACACTTGTTATTGAAAGGTCATTTTTAAAACTGGACAAAAAATTCATGTTCAAGTCCAGTGATAACTGTTTAGTGCACAAACGCACATAAAGCTTGTAAATAATGTCATGCTAACTTGGCCACAGAGTAACACACTGTACAAAGAACAACCAAATGTGTTTTGAAATTTTAAACAGACATGACCATCCCGTTGGGGTCTTCCGAACATTGTCTTAGTTTTAATACAAGGCCATTTCCAGTTAAATTACAAATAGTGTATAGTTTCATTTAGCAAATCCCAAAGTTAATCTCCCAGAGTTAATCTCTGAATAACTTTGTTTACATGTACGGTAATTTCACTGTGGGAATCAAAGAAGCCAACTAATTGTTTGAAATTTTGGATTTATTTCATGGATAAGATAGGCTTCATGTTGTCTTGGGTTGAAACAACACTGCGAGTGGCGTAAGACCACTATTACTCACTTCCGAGTTGTCAGCCTCGAATATAGTTCTTAGTAAAAAAAAATGGTGTGTAGTCTTGTTTTATTTATTCTGGTCCTGGGAATTTGTTTTTTGTCGAGTATTTGGTATTGATGTGAAGTAATTGAGTGGAGGTTCCTGATCATTATAGCCTAAATAGGTCTCATTTGGTGTATTTATCACCTTTTGATGGAGGGGTGATTGGGCTGTTGTTTACATTCCGAGCCGGCTTGACAACACCTATAACCGCCCAGGCTCTGTAACTCAAGATTTTGCCGGTCATGGTTTGTCAAGATTTGAACTCAGAACTCCAAAGCGACCGATTAAAATATGTGCCAGGGGTTTTCGCTCAACGAAAGTTTGGCATGGAGCTGTCCGTAGCCGCGACGCGATCATACGATCAGCTAGTGTGTATTAGAAAGTTACCAATACATCTATGTTAATCCATAGAGGTATAGTATATACCTCCACGGTTAATCTGTGAAGGGTTAATCTGTGAACAGCATACCCACTTCACATGCATGCGCACATAGTTTATAACCAGCGAAAGATTAAATTATTTGGATCCATGCAGAACCAAACAATTTGATCTAAAAACATACAAATTTGGCATAGGATTCAAATATACTTAACAAAATTCTTCTATTGTTTAATGCCACGTAGTCTACGGTGTGATATCTTTATCCGATAATCCGGTGTGTTGCGAAACACCTGAAGATAAATCCAACATAACAAGGGGAATAACTCTATAGACCATTTTCGAAAATCCCATGATCCTTTGCGTCTTTTTACAAAATGATGTTAAATTGGGGGGCTGCCTGTAATCTAAGTGATTTAAGAACAAAATAAAATTTCGTTAAAATTATGAAGCGAATTACACTAATTATGGTACTTACTCAGATGTAAACATGATGGAGACATTTATACATGCACATGCATTTACATTTCATTTAAAACTATGTGCCAATGAAATGTTTTCGTAACACATCAGTCCTTATTCTGATATACTTTTATGTCCTTATTCAGTCCTTATTCTTAAAATTTCTCCACTGCAAATAGTTATGGCACTGTGGGTTAATACATGTACACGTAATGTTACTGTTCTCCTACAAAAACGAGACAGGTAAATGTCAGACTAGACAGGTCGAAGATCCGAACCACTTATTTACGATTTGTCCAGCCTATAATCATATTATGTGATAATATTTGCCAGCTAAGTTTTTATCAGGCATCAGTTTCAAGCGGTATTTAAGGTGATCTATATGGCTAAATATTAATGCGTATTGTTTAATGTCTGGCTATTGTTATCCTCGTGCAATCAACAAATACCAATTCAAATTACTATATGGAACGATACCATTTACATTATAAATGGATTATGAGTTATTACTATCAGTCTTATAATCAGAAATACCGGTCCTTCGCAAGATCACCGGCGGCCTAGTATTAGAAGCGCTGGGTTAGTTTATTTGGTTTTGGTTTTACGGCTGTGTTTGAGACATTATTCTACTAGTATGACTGTGTGCCAAGCCAATGTGTTATGAAAACCACCAACTGGCAGTAAACAATGAAAAGAAATGACAATGAGTAGCATCCAATGCATACATCACAAACAGATCGGCTTCTGTTTGGTGATTTAAGGCCACCAGAGCAAAAAAACAAAACAAAAAAAAACACCTTACATCCGTCGGAAGCATTAGGTAAGCGAAGGGCCGGAGGCAATCTCGGCTGATAAAACCTACTAGTATTTAATGTTTGCTAATACAACTAACATTAATATTCCTATAGGCTGTGCTTCGTTGACAAAATATCACCGCGTGATTTGTAAAGCTATTTCATCACGTGATATAGTTGGACCAATTTATTGGAATTCCCTATCGGTCCAGTTTTGTTCGAAGCTTGAAGCATATAATGTTATTAGTATAGACTTGAAAAAAGGGGAAAACACATAGATGCCCGCTGATGACAGGAGTAAACAGCATTTGGACACTTGGTTCACCAAACCTGTTTACCTCTTCCACGCCAACTATAACAACAGTTTGGGAAGTTTTGGGGGAGATCTGTAAATTGTCTTGCAACTCTGAAATGGTTTCAAAAGCGGAATTCTTTCTATTTTTGTCAGACAGTTTTTATTTTCCCTTCTTTTAAACGGAATAGGTAAGAGTATTTCTACGTACCATGCCAGTTTGGTGCAGTTTGGTCCATGTCTCTTTTGACAATTAATCTGCCAACTTTTGATTTTCGAAGCTGAACAGGTGGAAAGCTCGACGTCGCTTCTCACTTCTGAAACAAGCTGACAAGCTGGAAGCAGAAAACCTCTACATCGTTTCCAGCTTCCCAGCTTTTCATCCCACAGTCTAAGATAAAAAAAGCTCTGGAAAAGAGATTGAGTATATAGAGTGCCACTTCGACTTCTTTCCATTTTATATAGGGAATATCCTCTCGAACTCATGTATCAATATGGCAGGGATCATACAGCAGCTGTTAAGACACCAAAAACATTCATATTGAATAATTAATTTAATGTAATTTTTTAAAGTATTAGGCCTACACCCCCCCCCCCCCCCCCTTCGGTGTTTGGAAATATGTCGATAAATAATGTTTTGACAGTCTCCACCGCTATCGAATTCACTTGAACAGCCCTTTCCGAGCCTTTTTAGGTGGGAGTGTGTTGTAGGCCACGTTCAGCAAAACACACTGAGGTTTGGTCCGATGAACTGAAAAGAGTTAGTACCACGGATCCACCAACTAACTGTAACATCATCACTGTAACCATCATCATTCGAGTCTCGTTTTGTATGTATACTGTCATCAATATAGGGGGTTAAATTAGTTAGTGGAACAGCAGCACGAAAAACAACAAAGAAATGAGTAAGCTGTACACAATTTTGTTTAAAAGTTTTATTACAACAGTAATATACAACAAAAAGTAATATATAGGAATATAATATCTCTGTAAATCACCAAAGTCAAAATAATTCCGCAAAATAGTTTCCCATTGTTTTGGGATCCCGCGAGGCTTTAACTCCAAACAAGGAATTATTTTTGTTTGCAGCTGTCTGTATAAAAAAAACCTAAACTATATTTATATTTTAACACCATCTTTACCTTTATGATTTAAAAATGAAAATCAGTACTTCTAAAAACAGACCACTTTGGCTAAGTTTTCAAATAATAAAGCCCGAGAAAGCGCTCGTAGATAAATCTCGTGTTTGTTGGGCTATTGTCAAATATGTACAATATACACCGGGAGCAATAAAATTTATTTTATATTTTGAAAAGAACACAGAATGTGCAGGCCTGCAATTGACAGCGATCGTATGTAGGTATTTAAACATTTAACGTGCTGACACTGTGCTGGCGACTGACAAAAACTTATTACTCATCTCATTTCTTTTCTAAGTTACTTGATTTAATTCATAAAAAAATATACAGTACAAAAGTATATACTATAAGTAAAAATTAATATATAGGTTATATAGAAATTATAATTTCTATGTAAATGACACAACTGCATGCGAGCAAAAATAATTCCCCACTGTTTTGGGATAAAGCGACGCTCTTACCCAAAACAAGGAATTATTTACATTTGCAGCTGTCAGAGTGTTTATTGTATAGAAAGCTCAAACTATATTTCAATTGTAACAAATCTTTTCCTTTATGATTTAAAAATTAAAAAAAAAAAAAGAATACAAAAAACAGACCACATTTGCTAAGTTTTTATACTGTCAAGCCCGAAAACCCATAGGATGGATATATTTTCCAGCGAGAAAGGGGATGAAACGACCATGGAAATGTCAGAATATTTCTTTGTTACATCATGTAACGAAGTGGTCGTGCATTTTTCTCTCGTTTGTTTTACTAAACCTTGGTAACGTAAATGGTCAAATATGTACAATATACATGTACAAGGGAACAGCAAACTTTATTTAATATTTTGAAAAGAACGCAAAATATGGATACCTGCAATTGACAGCTTGAAACATATGCCGTGCTGAAAATGTAATGCCGACTGGTTAATAACTGATATATCATCTCGTGTCTTTTCTTGAGATACTTGATTTAATTCATGAAAAAATATTTTTCCTTTTCTTTATTGTAAAATATAATTGTTGGATCAAAATACAAATCACTGTGCTTCCCTAATAAGTACTAGCAAAGTATATACGGCTATGGAAAACTCGTCCAGCGGATTTTTTTATATTTCTCTTATAGAATAATGAAGTTTTTTTAAACCTTGTGTATTCCGGATAGCCTTTTATAAATCTAATTCCCCCAAATCATAATCCAGTACAATTTTGTCGCCTATACAAAGCTCTAGATTGAAACAGCTGTTCTTGTGCTATATATGTTACAGTACCTAGATTTGAAACGTTGTAAGTAGAAAATGTCATGTTGGATTAGATTGTAGTTTGTAAAAATTATCCGGAACGCGGATCACGTTTTCGAATAATATTATGTAATTTCCCCCAGAAGATTTCCTTACAGGAAAATAAAGGATAAGCGGATAGTCGTATATTATACGGCTATGGCACCCTTAGCTAAACGAAAACCAACATTGTGGAATCGACGAAGCTGCCAAAGCCGATCATTATGGAAGTCAATTGGTTTTGTAACCATTAAGTATACCATCTGACTTTTCAAACTAGACTGCAGCTTTTTTTATAAACCCGCGCCATGACTAAGGATACTAGGACGTCACGAGATTTGTAACCTTATTTACAAAAAATATAGTTGTTTAAAAATGTTAAAATATGTAATGGGGGTCAACTTAAAAATTAAACCATTTTTTGATTAAAGAATAACTTAATTTGTTATAGCGTTTCAAAGAATTGAATTGATCTGCAGCCGTAGGTCTATGGCATCATAGCATATATTCCCCATGTAATTGGCGACGATTGCACAAAGTTTAGCAATATACTGAATATCGCTATACATTCTAGATGGTTCTGGTTTATGACCAAGCGATCTATACGCAATTCCTGGAGGCCACAGGTTTTATCAAATGCAATTTTGTCCAGATAAATGAACCCAATTGACCCAAGGCGTTTACATAAACAGTCAAATAATAAATGAACTCTAGTCTCTTTCTCTATCCTTCTGAGGAGGCGGGCGAGCTGGAAGTTTGTCGGCGACTATAACCCGAGCTTGACAGTTGGTAAATTTTCGCCTTTTGCCGTCTTCCATACAAGCGATAAAAAACATATCGACGGATGTCTCGTTTTGCCAAACCGTACACAACTGGATTAAAAGCAGCATTTGCCATAGCAAAGATAGGAAAAATCTCGAACATCCACTTTGGGATGGAATCATGTTCAACGACACACCCTGTGAAAATCAATGCACCAATAGGGCACCAGGATATTATAAAATAATCCACCACAAACATCACCATGAAGAACGTGCGGCTTTCCTTTTTAAAATTTTCCCAAGTCGATCTGTGTTTGGTTTTGACTGTTCTTAAGTGGTGTTTCCTCACTTGTCGACACGCCACTATTAGAACTCTCAGGTGGAAATAAGTCATGATGACAAAAACCAGAACAACTAGTCCAGTTACGACATAGGTGTAGCTACACGACACTATGTGTTCCACAGCGCAACGACTTTGTACAGTCTGTGAACTGCTCGCATTAGAGGTTCCGTTGACTGTTTGATCTGGATAAGGGTCATACCACCCTAAAGCAGGAAAGGCCGTAATAATAAATGGTATAATCCAGCAGGCTGCAATGCATTTCTTTAATATAGAGTGAGTAAAGATGACCGGATATCTTAGGGGATACACAACACTTAAGTATCGTTCCACAGCCACCAAAACAATATGGTGTAAAGAGACGATTACAAAGTAAAGTACAATGGAATGGATGCAGGCACATATGTAAGCCGTGTCTATCAGGATAGGATAATGGTTGAAGACTCCCACAACCGGCGTCACCAAAAGTCCCACAAATAAATCAGCTATGGACATAGACAGGAGAATAATATTCGTAGTGGTTTGAAGTTGTTGTGCGCGGCTAACTGTGATGATAAAAGCACTGTTGGTAATACAAGCTGTGGCAGCAAGAGCGATGTGAAACCAAAGTCCCATGTTCTCTCTTTATGTAATGCTTGGGAAATTTGATTCGGTTATATACGGGTTTTCGACAGTATTTATGATGAAATAATGACACTCTTGTGAAACTACCGCTGATATTGCGCCGAGTGCTTCGGTCTTATCTTCTGTAGGCCCCTATGAATTGGTTCAATTCCCACTTGTCCTCTGCCTAATCACGCCTAGTCGTGCAGTTTGATATAGAAATAAAACGTTTCTCATATAAAAGTGAAGCTAACTGATGTATGTTTACAAAGCCATACAGATGATTGAGTTTCCAATGTTTCGCGGTGTATTATTGATGTTTGAAGATAGCCCACAGTAATGTATCCTAACACCGTATTAGGTGACCATTACTCTCGTTTATTTGTATTATAACCTTAAACAAATACAGAAAACAATTTAGTCCATTACAGGCATGAACACATATATTATGATAGTTCACAATTGTTTAAATAAAGCGGAAAACACATCACGACATTTTCTTATACAATAACTGCACTAGAATGACATATACATTTTTTTTTTTGTACGTCATCGGAATCAGCGTAAATTAATAATATGCAAAACAAGCGAACATTCTCCTCGTTCTGTCGTAAGTTCATAGTTCGGTAAATTATGCGAGACTGACAAATCCAACGACAGTATTTTCGTTATTTTGGGATAACACTTTCTTAGTTTGAACCGATTCTAGTTCAGAACATTTTACATTAAAACCCGTCCGGGAATCGAACCCTTCGGAACCCACGGCCCTCAGAGTAAGGCATCGACTCGCCAGCAGACCACTCAGCCTTCTATACATCAATAGAATAGCTGGAGTCTAGATAGCGAACATTCACTACCGCTCTGATAGGAGAGTGACACAACTCCCAAAGCTGTAAGCGATGAATAGTTTGTGTATCTTTTAGAAAGTGAAGTTTAACAGTATTTTCGTTATTTTTCGTTAACACTTTCTTAGTTTGAAAAGATTATAGTTCAGAAAATTATGCAGGTTCTTTCTCAGTTTGAACAGATTCTAGTTCAACTCTGAGGGCCGTGGGTTCGATTCCCGGACGGCTTTCGACCTGCACAATTATCAAACTAAGAAAGTACTGTTAAACTCCACTTTCTAAAAGATACAAAAAATATGATATAACATCTTTACATTGATATAGATATATAGATTTCAAAAACGTATTGTTGCTGTTGTTTTAGACAGAACTTGGTTGTAAATAGGTCCACTCAAAAGACACCTTACAAGAAGGTCCACATCAATCGCTCTATGCAAAACTGAAAGCGTTTTATGCGTCAAGATCCGACAATAAAGTTGACACCGAAAACCGGAGCCATTCTTAAATACCGTGACCACAATTCACCATGAACATGGAGCTTTAAAATCTTTAACCTATAGAGGGCAGTTTTGAACTTTTAATTTTATTAAAAGCAGAGGTTTGGTCTTGTTAATAAAATGTAAAACAATAAACGCTTATTAAACATCAGGAAATGTTAATTTGTTAGAAAAGATACGATTGTCTTTATATAAATACCATGGAAAATCAAAAATATTGAGAACAATTGCTGGTTAAAATTGTGCAAGTGTGTAAATTAACGGGTCTGTTTTATCACAACATGACAATCCGTAAGATTTTGAGTCAGTTTGAATGAGTCGTTCAAATTTTAGATTTCCTATATTTAACTGCATTTTAATAGGAATTCAGATCATTAAAATTCGCACAACAATTTGAGAATTGACTATGTGTTCGGCAGGGTATCGAAAGCAGAGAGGTGCTTCATGATATACAAAAAAGTGTACTTTGTTTTTTTGGCGTTTCTTTGGTGTTAGCTCCTCTGTGTATGCTTCTGTTGAGTTGACAGTGTGATTGTAACAGACTACTAAACTAGATACTGTAAAACGAGGGGAAAACTAATCTCACTTGAACTGCTTATATTCAACTTTGTTATAGCTAAACATAAGGATGTCTACTATTTATGCAGCTGAAATAAATCAATATTTCATTGACGCCCCCAAGTTTGACCAAATCTATACACCTGACTGATAAGTTTAATATAGTATAAGATTAGTATAACTCCGAAAAACGATAAACATTTTGAACTCAATATTTCGGCGCTTTATTTTGCCATCATCAACTGGGTTTATCGTTGTTTGGAGTTAACTACCCTTGTACTATACACCTCTGCCCGATTACACGAAACATCATTGGGCAACAAATTTAACGTAAATCTAGAAAAAGAATAACTCTGTACAAAAAGGTTAACTCTGTATTATAAAAAACGATTAATTTATGATTAATTTAACTCTGTGTTTTTATGATATGGAGAGCAATACGTCACTGTAACGAATCAGATATTCTCAAAGGGAGATAATTTACTCGGACACATGTTCAAAACATGGAGGGCTTTAGTTGCCGATGTATTAAGCAAAACTGCAAGACGTTTTGGGGGAGATTTGTTAATTGTCTTGACCTTTTGAAACTATTTTAGTGAGAAGTAATTGCACCAGAGTGTGTTCAAGTCGCTACACTTTTTTGTAACTCAGTGCCTTTTAAATTACCTAGATATTAGATAATAGACGTTTAGTATTTCAGGGCATAGTGTGGTGGAAGTTACCCTCTCAGAAACTGACAGATTTAAATTATCCGTTTGCACCCTCCGAATTGGTGCAGGCATATGTACTAGTTAAAAAATATCCGTGGTCAATTATTTCACTGAGAATTACGCTCCATTTATATATTTGCAAACAATTGCGAATAACATGTAAAAACAGAAGATGTGAATCAATGCCAGTGAAATATCATTTTTAAAACTGATGGAAATCCTGGTATATCACCTATATGCAAGTTTTAAAAAAAATATAAATATATATATTTATATATAAACACATATTAAAATGCGGCTGTTATTGAGCTTCTATTTTTAATCTTTGTTCCCAGTACACAAAATTAAAACAGCTTTTACGAATTTAATTTATTTTCATATTTTCGATGGTGACTTAAAACTCAATGCAGTATTTAATTCATATATATTTCTTAAATAATATGATAAATAAAGATGAAGTCACGGATTTCGTTTGAAGCACAATTTACAAATAAGAGATTTCGTTGGTTTGTCGCACATTATTGCTGATATATTTGCTTGGATGGGAATTTCGAAAGGTTGGCATTTGGTAATGGGATAGTTTTTGACCGATGATTCAACAGCCATTGGATATACTGGAGAGAATACGGTTTTCTCAAATTGTCTGCTTGTCTCAGCCAGTTAAAACAAAACCAAAACAAAGGTTATAAAAAGCACCGAGAACAATTTCTGCGCGGAGCTGACCACGAATCGTAACCGCTTTTTTCAAAACCATACAAACGAAAGTTGGCATCTCATAAATGTGAAAATACTTGGGTTGTCCTATAAGAAAGTCTATATACGAACATCGTCAGAACCATATACTAAACAACGCCACCGAGCTGTTCAGAAGTCAATAAATTACGTATAGGAAGTTTTACTCCCGCTGCTCAACATTTCGAGATTTCCATTGCCCTGGACCATATGCAGCTCAACACCAAACCGAAACGTATGCTTTTGGACATATTATGAAGGAAAAATAAACAAATTTAGCGCCTTGATATCACAAGCTTTTAGGTGGCATAAATACATGTACTAGGAAGTACAAAATGTCTTGGATATAAAAAAAAGAATTAAAAAAAAAGAATTAAAAAAAAAATCGATTTCGGTTGAATGAGGAAACCGAAGAGTTTAAACTATGACTTTAACCCAAAGCGGATTAATCTTAAGAACAAAACAAATAAATATGTAAGTTGCTAACATTGTTCAGCTGGAGATATTCAAGTGTGAAATGTCGAAATTGTCAGAGAACAGTCAGGATTAATATTAACCTGTCATCGTTGGGTTTGTTGAAATACAGGTGACGCAGATTTTACTTATTACTATGCCAATAATCCCGTTATATGAACGACATGTGATGTGTTGTTAAGTAGTATATAAGGACACAAGTGGAGGTACTTGTTCATGTTGCTATCACTGCAATACTAATGATGGGGGCTTTACACGTGTTGCTGATCTCTGCCATTGCAGTCCAGATGGTCCTTGGTGAGGTAAGTCTTTCGTTCATTCTGTCTTCCCCACATTGACATTCTCGAATGGCCATATTTTGCGCCACTGACAGACGAAACGTAATGCTAAGTTACATTACGTTAACAAAGTGAAAATAATAATTGTATCGCTTTTAAATACTGATATATTCAAATGTAACAATGCATTCAGTCTTGAATCTGCGCTATAACATCACATTTTGCTCCACGTGTAGACGAAAAGTAATGCTAAGTTACCTTACGTTAACAAAGAGAATATAATTATTGTATCGCTTTTAAATTTAAATACTGCTATTCAAACGTAACAATTGAATCTGCACAATAACAAACATTGATTGTGACAAACATACCATAATCAAGTGTAAATCAAGCGTTTACAAATCTTTGTTTAAGTCGCACAATTTGACCAATTAACGCCGAGTGTCTCATCGGAGAATATTGTTCTGTATTTAAATTATTCCAATGTCTTTATTTTAATTTATGTATAGTTTCGAGGGAGATTAATAATTTACAATTTACTGTCTTTTCTCAAATAGGATGCTCTAAGTGAAAGCGAAGTTGATCGACAAGGTAAGTGGACAACTTACACAAATTAAAATTAAATACAGGAACTCCGGTAAAGAATGAAAGATTTCAGTTCAATGATATTTTATACTGATGTAATTTTTAAAAATTATTTCAATTTATAGTTTTATGGATTGATTATTTTTTCACTACACATGTAGGAGCTCTGTGACGTGAACAGTTTTAATAGTTTTATTGTATCCAAATTCCATCCTACAGGTTTTGACATTCAAAAGAGTTATCTGATGAACCGAAATTGAAAGAGATAAATGTAAAAAAAAAAATATGTAAATAAATATAGAGGCAAACATTTCAAATGAAATATGAAAATTCTACATATTCCTTTTCAACTATAAAATATTTTAATTACATGGGATTATTGAGGTCAATAATTGATGATAACCATATAGTTAGAGATGCCTCATTGATTCAAGATAAATAGTTTAAGATACTCTGTCTTTTAGGTATGTTCCATGAATTAAACATTACTAAATAAAATCATTGATAAATACTACGGTTGACTGCTATAAGTATTATTTGTCCACATGGGATTTTTAGATATACCCCTTTTTCAAAATCTGAAACCTATTTATTAATACTTTGCCTGCATGGTTTGAGATATTCATATAATCTCAGCTGTTTGAAATAATTACTAAATTTTTCAACGTATAACATACATATGTAGAATTTTTCAGAATTTCTGAGAAAGTGTTAGGTTTAACTTAAAGTATCATATTATGCTTTCATATCCTGTTCTATTTCACGTTTAGCCCGTCGCCCACAGAACTGTGATGCCACAACTTACAGTAACAGGGGTATCATCTACAGCCCCGGTTATCCATCCAACTATGACAATAGCTTGGACTGCAGGACACGCATTATCCCTCAGATCTCTGGTCGTTATAACATAAGATTCTACTTCTGTGACTTCTCGACGGAGACTGGCTTCATTGGTTGCGCTGATTCTGTCAAACTAGGCACCTCTGATAAATTATGTGGGTACAAAAGCAACAACATGTATCAGTGTAAGTATGTGTAGAGTTGGGGGAAACTTGTCTTACAGAGTATGATCGAGGTTAGCAAAAATACAAGCCATCGTCTATCTAATGGTAATATTTGCGTTATTTCAGGAAACCATTTTTTGGCATTTGAACAGATTCTAGTTCAGAAAATATGGAGAGATGGTGCCTTTCTCTGTGGGTGGTGGGTTCGATTAATAAACAGGTCTCATCAAACCTGTAAAATTCTCCGAACCTGAATACGTTCAAACGGAAAAAGTGCTATCCCAAAATAACAAAAGCTCTCTTTATATTCATTTTCTAAGGTAATTAGTAAAAATCTAATATCGTTTACATCCAAGTGTAGCTTGTAAATATGAGTGTCACCTTTAGCTTCATGTCACCCGCTGTTGAAAACACATGTTAACACCTATACTATAGTGCCAGGTCATTGTTACATACACTTGGAGTTATTGACCGTTAAGTTCATACTCCCATACTCCATGCTCCCTCTCTATTCGGCTACATATCATTTTGAAATCATGTTTATTGTTACTGTTAATCTTATATATTAGAATAAGACACTGCAAGCAATTCGTCCGTTCAGTTTCAACTCAGAATGATGAAAATGTTCAACGAAAGAGAACTAACTCCTTTTGCATTCCAATTTGAGTAACCCAGCGCCCGGTTTGTAAGTCTTTTGTCACAGGGATATCAAAACCTTTACCAGAGCTTCTGTAGCTCAGTCGGCTTCATCAGACGAATGATCCAGTATCTTTCCCAGCCGAGGCATGCTATTTTTTGCTCCGTTTTCAATTATTTATCTGTATGGAAATCTCATATGTGTTTGCGTTTCATGTGACCACAACAGACAACTCTCACAACCTCCAGATCACGTGGATTATATATTTGATCTTCTGTTGTAGATACTAGCTCTGGCTCGTTTGATGTAACGTTTAAATCTGATCGGACGGTCACCAAGAGAGGATACAAGATCGCCTTCTGTGTGGGCTGCGCCAATGTGGCGGATGCTAAAGCTTTGTGCAATCCAAGCTCTACTACCCGACGTCCATTAACCAGAGCCACTACCCGACGTCCATTAACCAGAGCAACTACCCGACGTCCATTAACCAGAGCAACTACCCGACGTCCATTAACCAGAGCCACTACCCGCAAAGACACAACTACTTCTCGTTCTCGTTTCACTTATCCCCGACATAAGCGAGGGTTTTTCTTTAACAAAAGAATGACGACGCCATCCTATTTCACTTACCCCCATGGCGGGTTAACATTCCCGTTTACTTCTTGGCCTCATTTCACTTATCCCCGACATAAGCGAGGGTTTTTCTTTAATAAAAGAATTACGACACCATCTTATTTCACTTACCCCCATGGCGGGTTCACATTCCCGTTTACCTTCAGATATCCACACTTCTAATCCACAGCGGTAAATGTGGATGTGGATACTGCTGTAACCCTAATCATTCACTGTTGTAAAATGGATTGAATTAAAAGTAAAGATACTCTGAGTCTTTGTTATCAGTTTCATTGTTAAACTTAAACATAGATAGAATTACTAGTGGGAATTCAAAGGTGGTGCATATCAAGGTATGTTATTGACCCAGGTCAGATTACAATAGTATAGGCCCAATGTCAAACTTTACCGATATTATTTTTTAGGCTGTACTACATACTTATGTGTGGTGTGTTCGAGGTAAAAACTTGTTTATGAGTCACCAATGGCTATATTTCCTTGATAACCATCATCCGTCTGTCGACAGTCAGGTATATGAGTGAGTCCACAGACACTTGTATCTAGCTAGTATACATCCGCTCTTGGAGATACGTCATTCGTCAATGATTACTTACTGTATATATAACATATAAATGTAGTAATCAACGACGAATGGCGAGAGTGGATGTCTACTAGCTAGATACAAGTGTCTGTGGTTAGTCACACGATGGCGCTCCGGTAATCCGCGGGGTGGTTTTTACGATTTTTCCTCTCGATTTTCAACCATAATTAGACAAGAAGCAGTGTAAAGTGAACAATCGATCGTCATATAAGTGAAATACCGTTGAGCAAGACGTTTAATCAAACAAACAAACCTAGATAAGGGCCAGTCTGGGCAAACTCACATCAGATTACCTGGTACCCTGTCTTCGAAGAATACTACCTTAATGTTACGACTGTGTTTTAGATATAGTCTGCTTACATTTTATACCATCTAGCTTTTCAACGAAGATTGTGAACTTTGGGATAAATCCGCACCATCATTATCTGACCTACAGCTAAATGACATTTTAGCGTAGTCCCGGTGTTTTTATACAGTTGTAATTTGCCTGGCTGCGATCCCACAATTTACGCTATTTTAGCGAATATCACTACGTTAAAAATGGTTCTAGTTTATCGCAAAGGGGGATGTACGCAAATCATATAGGTTAAACGGCGAGGGTTGAAATAAAATAGGCCATTGCGTGGAATATGTAAATGCAGTTTTTATCAAAACTACTTTGAGAAATTAGTAATATGCTCCGTTGGAGGTAATGCATGTCTTTGCTAAAAAAAATACATTATGAAATAGACCGTTTCTTGTTTGGCAAACGCTACAAACCTTACCCGAGTGAGTTGACTTTAACAGAGCTCCTAAATAATCGCTTATTACCAGTGTAATTTAGACGGTCATCCAGCAATCGACCTGCTGCATTGTCATGTTAAGTCTATTTGTATGTTAATCAGTGTGAATGTAATCATGGATCTCGCAAAATGAGAGATGATTCATGTGTGCTTAATAATATGAAATATAAAGCCTGATTACATCTCGCCTTCATACATTTGGAGGACCTGCCTGACACTGTTAAAGGCGATTGTGGCCTTTTCTTCTGGGATCTGATTCTAGCCTTGTTCTAATTTGTAACTGTTTAGCTGTCTGAGGCGTTGGGATTTGATTTGGCGAAGTAGTCGCCTAGAATATCCCCTTGGGGCGAGGGCCTTGAAGGCAACACGACAGGCCTGATTGAAGGTAGCTAGAATTTCTGTGAAACCGTATTACTTGTGATTTAATAATTCCCTTGAAGGTATGGGGAGGATAAAATGATTTAGCATGAAGTAGTTGGTGGGTGTCTGTGGGCTTAAAAACACCTTTAAATCCAAAGACCCTACTGTATGTAGACTAGGACCCTTGTATACCTTAACATCTAAAACAATCTACACTATCAAAGCTAATAGTGGGTTGGAGTTTAATGTTAGGATCCTGCTAGTTAAGAGTTACAATGAAGAGATAAAGATCATCTCTGGAATGCTGCTAGAGTATGAATATGTCATCGAAATATCTAAGATACAACAGCGGCTGCTAAGCATAATTTTCAAGGGCTTCTAGTTCCCCATTCCGTCATAAAAATAGAAGCAAAGTTGGGGCTAAACGTTTTACCCATAGCACATCCTTTAGTTTGCTGGTATATTTGGTCATTGAACTCAAAATCGTTAAATTCTAAGCTGAGTTCCAACAGTTTCAATATCTCAGTAGTTGGACGACGGGGGTCGGGATACCGATCAAAAACATTTTTAACAGAACGAAGTCCTGCATCAATATCGATATTTGTGTACATAGATTCTACGTCAAGTGTAACTAATATG
>JARFOD010086936.1:0-18503 GCA_031763545.1 Mopalia muscosa | reverse complement strand
TGGAATGGAGGTTTCCAAGATTAGCCGATAACAAAAATGTGTAAATTACGGGCAAATGACTCAATTTAAGACGAACACACAGACAGACAGGAACCAAAACATTACCTGCAAAACTAAACCATGTAGGAAAGCTTTGAATAAAATATTAATGTGATTGGAGCAGCAGTTTCTGAGATATAATGATAACAAGAATTGTTAAGGGACGGACAGTCAGAATGACTGTGAGCTAAAAATAATACCACAGTGAATATCACAGTCCTTGTGTTTCCAATATCCTACACAATATAAAGACAAAGTTAGTACAGAAAAAAGTTAAACTGAGAAAACAGTATACAAAAACATAAATTAAACCAAATCACAGTTATTCGTCTATACATATACAACTAAAACTCTCTTAAACTAATTTTCAAACAATATCACAGTTGCATATCAATAGTTTTAACTATTTAAACCATTTACGTATAACAGCATATCTAAAAAAGTTTATAAAACTGATCACATTCATACAACTTGATGTACAACTGTACCTTTAGCTAAATATACTATATCACATTTATCACTAGTGTAAAAAATATATCTCCATATAAAAAAAAAACAAAAACCTACGAAATATCAGCCATGAAGCACTATTTTAGGCTGAAGCACATGACTTTGGAACCAATGACATACAGGCATATATTTATACAATTAAACAAAGAAAATACGGAAAGCTGGTTAAAATTCAGTTGTCTTCCCCTTTAAAACTCGGCCAAAGACCCAAATACAACAAGAGCTCAAGTGAGTCGCCATATACGCGGGAAGACATCTTGTCACATGGGATATTAAAATCAGGTTTGAATAGAATCCACCAGGTGACAGCATGTCTAGATAACAAATGCACAAAACAAAATCCTACCCGAAATCTTGACATGTGGAATATCTTAACTCTGTCTTGTCAAATGGAACACTCCTACCAAATAAGTTTGATTCAAATTCTACAAAAATGTTTGAAATTAACATACAGAAACAAAATTAAAGAGTTTAACACCAGGTAGCGCCACCTGTATTCCAACATAGGCCAAAACTAATCCGCAGTAATGGTTTGTCACATGGAACAATCATATACGGTTTGATTCGAATTCCGTCAGAAGTTTGTAAGTAAACATACAGAAACCAAGTTTAGACCAACGGGTGGCACCACATGTAAGTTGACACACGCCGGAATCATTCCCAAGTGCCTTCTTGTCACATTGAACACCCATATTAAGTTTGATTTGAATTGCAAAGAAAGTTTTCAAATTAATACACAGAACAAAAATTTAGACTTTGCCACCAGGTGGCGCCACCTGTATGTCAACGCACGCCAAAATCAATCCGGCCAGACCCAAAGCGTATAACAGTGCAGGAACCGCGTCCCCACAACTAGCCGTGTGCATAGAAACCGCGTCCCTACAACTAGCTGTCTGCACAGGAACCGCGTTCCCACAACAAGCAGTGTGCACAGGAACCGCGTCCCCACAACTAGCCGTGTACACAGGAACCGCGTCCCTACAACTAGCCGTATGCACAGGAACCGGGTCCCCACAACTAGCCGTGTGCACTCGAACCGGGTCCTCACAACTAGCTGTGTTCACAGGAATCGCGTCCACTTAACTAGCGGCTTGCATATGAAACGCTTCCCAAAAACCAGCCGCGTGCACAGGAACCGCGTCCCCACAACTAGCCGCGTGCACAGGAACCGCGTCCTACTTTAATAAATGTATCAGTGAGAATAATACTTTTTGATTTCATTCATGTGTGCTATTCTCATCGCACATTTCAAGATAGCCATATTTATTGACAGTTGGCAAGTGTATTTCACTTATATTGACAACCGAGTCACCATCTGGCATATTAGTGAGACACGTGATGTGACTCCAGCATTCCGGAGAGTGTTTTAACTCCTGATTGTCTACCGTATTTAAACAAGAAAAATTGTGAAGTGGACAATCCTTCGTCATGTAAATGAAATAAGACCGTTAATTACAACATCAAATCCCACATGATGTGACTACCGCAATCCAGGGTGTGTTTTAACGAGGTTTCCTCCCGATTGTCCACCGTAATTAAACAAGGAGCACTGTGAAGTGGACAATCCGTCGTTATGAAAATGAAATGACACCATTAATTTACAAGGTTAAACCCTAATAAAGGAAAGAAACGAAAATGTATTTGAGACGCACCATTATTCCTTGCGTTTATTTGCGATTTAGTGGCTGTTGTTCTCTATACCACAAGGGGTGGGAAGCTACTCTTCCCTGACAGAGATATTTTCAAAGCACCATCAATCTTTGAGAGCTTAAAAACAAATCTTCTATAAAGAGGCCGGGAAACCGTCACAGGTTCACTTATATTACGACGGATTGTCCACTTTCCTCTGCATCTAGCCTTGTAACGGTGGAAAATCGAGAGGAAGCCTCGTTAAAACCATCCACGTGATTGCTAGCGCCAAAACATGTGACTCTCTCATATACCTGATGGTCGACATGCGGACTCGATCCGGTGAAGGTGTTCATGGAAGCAGGTTCGGTTTAGTATTGGCACATGCTAACACTAAGACATAACCGCAGGCCATAAATATTTTATAAGCGTCAGAGGTTTAGTGGTTAGCGTGTTGGCCTACTAATCTTACTTCGATGTGATGTACAGTTCAGTGATTCTTATCCGTCTGTCGCCATCTGGCATATGAGTGAAACATGATGTGACTCCGGCAATCCGGGGGCTGTTTTTATCACGTTTCCTGTCGATTGTTCCCCGTATTTAAACAGGGAACAGTGTGAAGTGGACAATCCGTCGTCTAGTAAATGAAATAACACCGTTAATTACAATGTAAAACCCCAATAAAGAAAAGAAACGAAAGTATAATTATTTGAGACAGTGATCAATCTTTCTGAGACCAATTACGAATCACTTTGTTGTGGGTTAGTGGCTGTTGTTCTCTATACCACGAGGGGTGGGAATACACTCTTTTTTATTTCTAAAATTTTTAAGAAGACAATTGGGCTCAAGTGCCGCATTTCTTTTAAGGTCGTCCTTGTAATTTATAAAGTCTTTAATGAAATATGTACTTGGTATTTTAAGATAGGGGGGGTGGTACAAAATATACACTGGACTCGTTCTCTTCAAAATTTAATGAGGTATGATCATGAAATTATTGTTTTTTTGGTTTGCAAAATATATTTTGCAATTGCAGCATAAGTTTTGCTTCGATTCTTATCTGGATTTAAAAGATTTCTCATCGTGAATTGAGTCACACCTACGTGACGTAAACAAGTATACATATTTTCACGGAGTATAACGTAACTGAAACAAAAGAGTAAAAAGTGTTCTATTATGTCTGGAACCAGACAGTTTACACAATTCCCATCAGGGCGGACGTTAAATCGTGACAAGTACGTGTTCACGGGCAAATGGCCAAACAGAAGACGATATATCAGCACTTCTGACTCTCCCAATCAACTTTGCCACTGCTCTTTAAATAGACTTGTTATAGAAGAAAGGGCCCCAGTCAGATACAGTGAGTATCTATGTTAAAAGACTGCAGTGACATTTTTTCTAGATTGTCCGACACTTCAATACCGCATTATCAAGGTACACAGGCAAAACAAACAACAATGCCTTCATAAAATTGTCTGGTGACAGAGTGCATTATGTCATATAGCAGATGCGGAGATTTACATCAGTTAAAATTACGTAAAGCCAATAATGAGCTGAGCGAATCCGATAATTTTACAGTACGTAGTGGCCTGAAAACCTATATCCACTGCAACGCTTGTGAAATAGCTATTAGTTCGGCAGTAAACACGGACAAACGACCAGAAATTCTCTTCGCTGAAAAAACTTTCAATTCTGGCACACAAAAAGCTGTACCTTCGCAGCTAGTTTCCATACATTTAGAAACCTCTGTATTCACGTGTAAAAAAAAATTCCCATTGAGTTTTAATGTGAATTCAGCTAACGGAACATTTAATCAAATTCGACGGATCAGACTTCCTGACTAACCCAATTAATTTATCAGAAACCTCGGGGACAATAAGTTGCCATTGTGGAAATTGTGAAACGAACAGGTTATGAAGATTTATTTGAGGATATAATCTAAATAACCTAGCAAAACGCACAATAAAGAGAACTCGAACAGTATTGTCCCGTGAGAACAGTCCCCAACGTTCCATGACGAATCTAATAACCCAGATGCAAAGGTGTTATAAGACGTAAGCAATTTAAACCCGAACGTCATAGTATGTAATTGGCGCCGAATATTCAAAGGAAATTCATCACATTGCATATGTAACACATTCAGAGGTGTAGCGCGCATCGCTCGTAAACCTATTTGTAGAGCTTGACATTGCATAGAGTCTAGTTTACCATTTAAAGATAAGCTTGCCGAGCCATAGGCAGCACAACAATTGTCGAGCCGGGATCGAACATTAGCTCTGTACAAAAGCTAATAAATACGACTTTCAGCTCCCCATTAAGTTGATGATACAAACTTCGTAAGATTTATCCTTTTCTGACATTGAGTGACTAATTGTGCTATATGCTCTTTCCAAATCAACTTCCTGCTTAATACAACTCCCAGACACTTAAAACTGTTACTATGCCTACACTTCAGTCGGGCGCCATTCAAAACAACTGTAAGGCAGTTGGGAACTGCTTATTGGTGAAAACAACAGCTTGCGACTTAGTAGTAGAGAACCTAAATTCTCATTGCTTCGCCCATTTACTTAAACTATCTAGTCCCTGTTGTACGTTTTTATTTACAAGTTTAACATTTCTATGAGAGGACCAAACGACCTTGTCATCCGCATAGAGAGAACAGGACAATTTTGAACTTAACGTATTAACTATGTCATTTATCATAATGTTAAATAAAGATGGCGAAAATACACTGCCTTGAACAACGCCGTTTGAGATGCTTTTTAACTCAGAAAATGTATTGCCAATCTGAACCCGTATAAATCTATCCGACAAAAAACTTTTGAGCCACCCCAAAAGTTTACCCCCTATACCGATGCCCCTAAGTTTAATAGGTAACCCGTCTCGCCAGACCATATCGTAAGCTTTCTCAATGTCAATAAAAACTGTCAATAAGTATTCTTTATTACAACGGGAATTACGAATACAGCTCTCCAATGTAACCATGTGATCTGTGGTGCTCCTATACCTTCGGAATCCACTCTGGTAGCGAGATATGACCTGATTTTTTTTTTCCCAACAACCACAATAACCGGTTATTAACGAGCTTTTCCATTAACTTACACACAATAGATGTTTTTTCTTCAAATAATGATAAGTTCATTTTGACTCCATATTTCAGCATGTATTATACCACTGATGAGGAAGTAAACGTGAATGTGATAATTATAGCTGTATATTCTCTGTGAAATAAATACTCTATCTGGTCTTGTATGGTGTTGATCATTATAGATTTAGTGATAAACGACCACTCTGCGAATAGGTGATTAGAGGAAATGACACGGTAATATTTGATTCCTTCAATCTTTGACATCAGCTCACACCAGAGAGTGATCAATCAAAGGTTGGATGGTTTCTTGCTGATGATGACCTGTCCTTCTGAGGAGGTTAAGGTAGCTATTACAACAAAAACTTTAGATTAACTATCAGATTATGTCAAAGTAGTAATAAGGAATTTGCGTGGAATAGTGCTGGTGATAATATGTTATTTGTAGTTCAGGACCTCTATGCTTTCTCTTCGAATTTAATAACAAATACCAGGTTTTGTTTTTATCATAACAAAAATCACAAAAATGTCCGTTGCTGTGGGATATAAGGGGCACTTCAAAACTGATGACAATTCCTTTTATTTACATTTATAGCAGTGATATACGTTAGACTACAATGCAGCCTTGATATTTAAATCACATCATATATTTTTATTTTGTCTTTCCAAACCTCAAAATGTTAAAAGCAAACAATTCAACCCTGAGTATCCAATTGGTAAAACCACAAGTGTATTGCATTTCGTGTATATTGGTTTATGTACACAAGTATGTTTATCTAGCACATGTTATAGCCAGTAGTATTAACGATAATGATGCTATAGACGAGCAAAGAACGAAGCTAGGTATACGGGTAAATGTGATAATTAGAAAGTTTAGCCACTGCTCTCAGTGAGTTAAAATGATATTGTTCAAAGCATATTGCTCAAATATATATTCTTGTTTCATGTCGATTGCATATAACCAAAAGTGTTTTGACAAGATGCGAGTCATGTATAATAAATAACACATTTAATTGGCTTATGCATTTACGCTACCTTTGTAGTGCAAAAAGAATGTTTTTTTTACATGATGTTCAATCATTCGGTGAAATTATTCGTAAAAATGTGTATTCTTTGATGGAAAGGTTGCATTCGAATAGCAATCAGGTGTTAACAATTGTGTTCTGTTCTGATATTCCTGTACACTCCCTAATTCATACCAAATGGCATTCTGTGCTATGCTAGTGCATAAAAAAAAACAATTATAGTCTTGTTTAACTCTTAAACATGTATATGGAATGAGTGTCTGTAATAAAGTTATAGATATTTTTTTTTTACAAATTAAAAAAATATATACTTTCAATTCATAAATCTAGCAACTAGATAGCGTTATTGACAGATCCTTGATTAATTTACAAGTGAGAACAAGAAAAAATAAAGGAACGTGTTACTTTTGTCCAGCTAGTTGTGTTTACAACAAAATGAATAAATATTAGCATTTTACATAAAACATATTTTTGCTTCATGTAATGTTTCTGGTTAAACAATACTTAGCTTTTTCGGGTTTTAATTTACTCTCTTTTGAAAAAAACATAACCATGTAACTGCAACCGTTGTTAGTAATTTAAATCCTAAATAGGTCTTGTATGAATATTCTATGCATTGACTAATTAAGCTTGTACATTTACGAAATACAAAAAAACAATACTAAACAAATAGCCAGGACGTGTTGAGATTTGTTTTCGTGTTAACTATTGAACGCTGGAGTACAGACTGTTACGTGAAGTGAAATAAATTGAGTGTTTATGATCAATAAACCAGTCAATCAGACAGCCAGCCTACTCAACCAGTCAGCCAACTCAATCAGTCACTTTTGCAACGAGCAATCAAAGTTCGACCTGAATTATCTGCAACATCAGTTTTGCATCAGAATTTAGAAGTCTTCAGCCTACGATCGCCCCACGACATGCAGACAATGATTGAGGTCAAGATGTTCCATGGTAATGCATATTTCCTCACAGCAATCGTTACCGAATCACAACGTTCATTGGGCAGACTTCAGCTACACATAAGGGAGAGTAACACCTGTTCTGACTAGATAATTTAAAAGGCAAAATGCTAATGGTTACCATTTCCTGTCATGTACATGTGAACCACTATGAGATTGTCGACATTACTTGATAAGTTGAAGTTTTAAGGTAATTCTAACAGTAGGGGCGACATAAGATTGCGCGTGTCTATCACAAGGCGTCTTTTAAATAATAAAATGTTACACTTGTTTTTACATATTCCTCCAATTCGCAGGAATGACTGAACTAATGGACATCCAGCCAGCGCATTGGGGGTAGGGGGATAGGCGAAGGGAGTATTAAATCTTGTTAAGTATCCACATACACCATGTCTAGGGATACAACAGCACGGAGCTGGGTCACACACAACAGTGTACAATTTGTCATCCTTTCCAGTTTTGATGGAAATATACAGTAAGAGATGCCCTTTTATTATCCTACAAGATCACCTGTCACTTGAAAACTAGAATGTTATCAAGGTAATATCTTTCTTACATTAAACAAAACAATCAGTTCGTATCAAACTTTTCAATGGTCACACCACATATAGCACCCTAGAAACAATTCGATTAGGAGGAGTCCAGATAAACAACATGTATCTACCGTTAATGATTCCGGATCATAGAAATGTAAGCTAAGATTTTAAAGGGTAATTGTTAACTACATTTGCTGATAATTAATTGAATGACACGTCGCTTTTGACTATTGATGGGTTAATCTGAAGTGTGTCAATATGCATCAACCATAGACGGGGAAGCTTTAATCTATTAATTCTTACTGCAATCTGGACAATATTTATATGAACCAGCATTATTACACCTGTGTTCGATTCGAAAGAAAATCATAATATTTTAAATATATGTGGGCCAGATGCCAAACAAAATGTAGATTCATATATATACAACATGATATTGATAAAGCAACAAAAGTTTTTCGTACACTGTTAATATAACAAAAAAACTTTGTTATGTCACTAGAGTATTTGTTTGCACTATTCGTTCAAATAGTCCTATATAAGTTGGAATATGGTTATGAAATATGGGGAAGAGGTAACATAAACAGTATTCCTATAGTATCAACCGAAAAAAATGTTTAGACGATCGCATTTTTGGTAAGCTTGTTTGGTTCCCTATAGATATGGTATAAAACAGCGCCTTAATAAATTCCAGGACAGTCTGTCTTGAGGCAAAAAGACCCAACTGTCTTACATACTAAACTTGAACTAAAGCGTATGTAACTGTACAGGGTCAGTGAAATCAACTCGGAATAGGCTGTATATGTGTACAATATATGGGACACACAATAATAACACAGCAAAAAGTGACTGTCAAACAATGTCAACAGATGTTAACATGATCAGTATCAACAAAACTGGACAGAGAGTGTGTCTGAACTCGCCAAAGGAGCGCTTCTTTTAACATATTCAGATTAATTTGGAGTTAATCTACTTAGGAAAAAATACTTAGGTCTACTATCCAACAATCTATCGTAAAAATGCACATCTAACTACTACTATTAACTACTACTACCTATAACCTGTACTGGCTGGCAATACGATGCCCCGTTAGAAGAAAAGCTGCGAAAAAAATGCCAATCTGAACTTGGAAAGGAATGTCATTATATACACAGAAGCTCTTTCAATGAGTTTCAACGCATACGAAAAATACAAGTACCTGCCCAGTTTTACGAAACACCTTGTCATATGGTCTACTTGCCGTATGGTATACAGGCGTACTTATAGGTGTAGCACAATTTCTCACTGAATTATACTGTTTTATGACCCAGACAATCACTATACTTTTGTTTGCCATTCATGCTCTGTATTTATCCCGTTAAATGGATGAAACCATATTTATGACAAGTATATGCATTGTATTGTTTATCCAATAGTAGTCAGTCCATAACAAGCAGATTATTATTAGCTCATCAGAGCCAATACCATATGTATAATTCCTTACATGGGGTTTATAGTTAACAGAGAGGCTGTTCGTTCAAAGACTATACAGCAACGAGAATGCGATCCTAAATGTTTCGTGACTTTTGCGGTTATTTTCAAATGATGATAATATTAACAAAATATGCTTTAGAAAGCGGAGGGCTTAAAGATTCTAAAAATAATGTTATATTATTTTTTATTTTGTTTTTTTTTTATATAATGGCATGAATAGGCAATAACTTCCAATAATTTTTAAGGAATAATTCTTATTTTTAAAAAATCGAAACTTTAAGATACAATGTCTAACCATCTAATAGATGGCTGGACATTGTATCTTCAAATTTCGATTTTTTGTTGGCAAGTATTTAAACTAAAATAACGTTCCAGGAGAAAAACTATAGTAACCTCTTACCTTTTAGCCTTTTAAAGCCAGCCTCTTTTTACTCTGTCAGCTCTGTTTGCCACCTCTATTATTGATAGTCAATCAGATAAATCAAACAAACCAGCTTCTGTTTGCACATTGCAGGTGTCTGCCTATTCAGTTACCAACCATTATTGCTCGCATTTGGTTGTACAAAATCTTCATTCTGCGAATTCCAGACAAACAATATCATTAAATAATGTCAAAGGAGTTTTCCAGATTTTGACTATGCAGCGTGAAGGTTTATCAATAGCAAATATTTATTCAAAGGTAAGTATGTACAAGAAAAAAGTTTATATAGCATCCTTTATGTTGACTTAGGTAAAAGCGCTGTCCTCAATGAAATCACATTAGTTTGTAATTCGGTACTGTCACTAAGCTATACAGTGTTGACGCCAAAGCAAATGCTTAATTATTCACAACGTTTAGAATTGTCATAGGTTATTATCTCATTTTTCATCAATATTCGCTTTATTAGAAAAATTAGAACCACCTTCACCCGGAACGGATCGTCATTCGTTCTAAAATATTTTTGTTCGAACACTTTCATGTTTTGCCTTTATTCACAAGACTTACATGAACCTAGATATTTGAAGATATAAATTAAAACTAAAAACCAAGTACATATTTCCATTCTGTGTAACAACTATGCTAAATTTCTGCTTAATGGACCAAAAAATGGATAATAATTTTCATTATTATTATAATAGAAGAAAAGCTTCCATAATTATGAGTTAGATGATATTTTAAATTGGTTCCATTGTCAAAGTTGAACTTTCCAATTCCTGCAACATTATCTGTTATTTGTCCTTACATTTAGTCTAGTGTCACGGATGGAGTCTCTTTCTGACGCTTACTGGCGCGAAAGACAGTCGTTTCTGGTAGCACGGTGAATGGTCAATAAAGGGCGTTGTGTTTTGAAGCACAGACATAGATCAATTAAATCGATCGATGTTCCTTTCAATGCCCATTAACAAACTATTGGTAAGGTCAGTAGGCCTTTCAGTGAATAAGAAGTGTCAATTTGTTAATCAATTAGCCCAGAGGCCTCCCTTATATGCGACCAGTTATTCTCAATCTGTGACGTAGGTTGTATGACATTCCTTTTCAGTTTGCTTACTTCTGAATGCATGCCAACACAATTTATAAACAAACCGCTTTTTTATCCTTCTAGAAATATGTGATTTGTATGCTCAACCAGTTCAGTTCGTATAATCTTAAGTCTATCAGAAAATCTTTTGAAAGGGAAGAAAAAACAAGATAGTCTCCAAAGTTTCAAAGCTAAAAAGCTCATACAAAATAAAAACACCCTCAGCCTTTCATATTTCCATCTACTGTTGGTAAAAGATGAAAAGCTGAACACAGTGATGAGCTTTTTAGGTTTGAGTGTGAGCTGAAAAGCTCGAAAGCTGCAAGCGATGTAGAGCTTTCCTCCTTCCAACTTTTGATTTTCAAAGAATTTTAAAGGGACACGGACCGAAAACATGCAAGTCATGTGCTTAATGTGACTTTGCACAATAAACAAGTTTAAACCAACGCAACTTTAAAATGATGCATTATGGGAAACTTCTGGCGTTACTCTATCATAGTATTGCTTAAACCAAACACATTTACACAGTGCAATATTATCATGTTAGATAGACAATAAAAGGTAACTTAATCGACAAATATTAAGCCAGTCGTCCGAAAGAAAACAATTACTATGCAGTGGCTGCTCAGGGAAGAAATTACGAAGAGCTCCTTACAACGAAAAATACACGTGTTTGAAATGTGACGTTGCCGTTTCTTTGCTGGTCTACAAAGCACAGGACATTAGTATCATACTTCTTATTAATAGACTTCTGGTCATATTTATATGGTGACTTTGGCCACTGCCATTGATATAACTAGTTATTGCCAAATCGTACCTTATCCATGCGGTGCTAAAAGTTTTGTTATCCCGTGATGTTTCTTTACCATTTCTTTTCAACAATGTTGATACACTATTAGTGTATCTGTCTGTTTCGCCAGTTGAAAGAAGCTGATGGTGGCCTGGTAAGGAAACGAATACGAAACGTTTCGATGGACAATTCCAACCCAGTGAGTTGGATCACTAAAGATGTCAGTTCCAATATGCTCACTGCGATCGGCCCAATTTCGGTAGATTAAGTCTTTCGTTTCATCTCGTTCACTGACACCATCCACACTCTTAATAAGTTACGTGTGATCTATATCCGAGGCAGATCGTTATGTTACAGGCTGTAAGCTACCTGGATCATGGCTGACTTACATGTAGCTAACAGCACTGTGGTATATTAGTTCACAAATCCCCAAGAATATTGTATGCTATCTTAAAATCTATTAAAAGAATACTGACATGAGTAAGAATGTTGTCGCGAAACCTGGTTACCTGACGTCAAGCGAACTATTCGAATTTACTGTTAACGATTTTGTCTGATTTATATCGGACTATTTTGTCATTTAAAGCGTTGAAGGTGGAGGTGACGTGTATTGATTTCCTTTCTGATGCTTACTGGTGCGAGGGACAGTCGTTTCTAGAGGGCAGATATTGACCTTCATCTGTCAATTGCAGACGAAAGGATGGGTCTGTAGTACGAATTGGTCCAAAAACCACAAAAGTTGTCACTGTTTGAATTTTTGTAATATCACGTACCTGCAAATAAATTATAACACCCTTCATAGTTTTGACCTACAGTGTCCCCGTTAAGAAGTAGTTTCAAATCTGTTTATCTGTTGTTATTAAGATAAACATCTAAGACTGAAGGCCGTTAAATGGTATTTAAGCAGTTTTATGTCCGAAAAAGGTAATGACAAGAAGAATGTGAATAGTTTAATGGTTTGCTTATTATAACTGTTATATAAATTATCCCTGGTGTCCATATTACATATGTATTCGTTAGTCCTACTTCGGTTAAGTGTTTAAGAATTAAAAACCAAAAAATATTTTTGCAATTGGTTATAATCAGCCTTGTCAGATGCTGACAGGAGACAATTATGATACTAGGACAAATAGACCAATGGTATTCCACCGATTGTAAATGAAAACTCTTTTGTACTCGTATCTGTACAATCGTCATAATCTTTATGTTTTTTCTTTGTTTTCTGTCTAGATCCCTCCGTTTGTATTCTTATTGCAGATGTGACCGAGTGTCACGGAGTAGTGCCATATAAAGTTTATCTGGGTTGGCGGAATAATGTTAAAAAAATACAGCGGGAGGATACGGGCCTACGATTGCTTTTTTTCTAGTTCTTTTCCATGAAACTCTGGATTGTCTAAAGTCATCCATATTTTCTACCATCTGTTGCTTTTAAGAAAACCGATAAAAGCAACTGCTCAGAACCGACAAACTTCATCGACTGACGAAAACCATATTGTGGAACTTAGGCTTCTCTGGTGAAATATAAGCGAATTTATACGATTGATTTAAGATTGGTAATTAATATTTAAGAAGCTATTTTTTCTCGCCAAAACAAGGAATGAGGATTGTTCTAAAAATAAATGTACTAACAGTTTGATAAAATTGGGAAACAAATGTTTCTTTAAAATCCATTACATACATGTAATGTTTGTTAGCAGTTGTTGGTTTTTTTTTTTTGCAATTTAGTAATTTGGCAATTTAACTTCTCTCAAATCAAACGAATACATTCAAGAATCTAAACCCGTTCTCTGAAAACCTGTATATTAAAGTCTGCTTTTAACTCATATCAGTCAATCGTACACTGTCGACCATGGAACATCAATAAACTCTACCGAGGTAATGTATAAAGCAGGATGGACATATGAAACAAGTACCGGAAACAGGCCTGTGTTCAACACAGTAACCGATATACCATATCCTCGGGACATCATTGGCCTATGCATGGGTAAAACTCGATTCCTTTATTGTGCTTCTTTCATATGAGACATCCCAGACAATCTGCTTCTCAAGGAGGCTTAAGATAGCAATAATGCTGTTACATTCCGTCACATTACAGTATTAAACAGGGAGAAACGGATTTCATCACTCGTGGTTTAAAAACAGAGGATTTTCATCAACGTAATACATCATTAGATTTCCCAAATATTAAAATATTCTCGAGTGACATTTGTCCCTTATTTAATACGTTACTGATTATGACAGCTCTGGTTATAACACTAAAGTGCCATATCTTGTTGACAACATTTGCAAAAAACCAACAAACTGTAAAACATTCATAATGAGAATTACTATTTATAGGTAATGACACTGTTAATGGAGTCCTGTTGTTGAATTATTAAATAACAATACTTCTATAATGATTCAATTCACTATCCAATATGATTAAATAAAGAAGCTCTCTGTTAATAATATAGGCATTAAAATGTAATTGCGCACGACTGGAGGAAGTAGATGTGGTAGAAAAGAAGGAGATGTCAGTCGGCTTTAATCCAAAGGAGACACCTATTTATGAATTAGGAGGACTGTGGTAGATCCAATATCAAAAGATATATCAACATCATCATATTTCACTGTGGTACGCAATGTATATCGAGTTGTTCTCTTTATGCGTCCAAATTGTCCTCTTATTTGTTTACCTAAGGAGGAGATAACTGTCTAACCAGGTCAATTGGAGAGAGGTCCATACGTTTGTTTACAACATAATTACCATATCCCATGGCAATTCCATATTATTTTTGCAGAATTATTGATCAAAAGAAGTGAATGATTGATCTTTTAAATCGAGTCCAAACCATCCACTGATGGACAGCACTTAAATACGACTTCGATTTTCCTTTTGTTCCCTTTTAACGAACAACGCGGGTTGTCGTCTTCTGTTACCTAATATTTTACAATAACAATTTTAATTGAAATTCTACACCACTAACGCTCTGATTTGGTGAGTTATGTCTCACAATACATAACATGTATTTGTGTGTATACGTAAATGTGTCAAGAATCAGTAAACCCTTATGTAAGAGTGTGTTATGTCTAAATATTGTTTAATGTCTAAAACAAAGGTACAGTTCATCTAATGACATTCACGTTTGTATGCCAAACTTATACACAAAATGACCAGTTTTTCCCCCAATCAACCTTCCATTTTTATCAACTAGAAATAGCAGTGCATTATTGTATTGTATTTATTATATTTATTTCAGAATCCAACAGGCACAAAGGCCCACTAACAGGTCTGATAACAAAAAACATTTAATAACAGTTACATGTACATGCAATATCAATTATATAAAATATCACTTAAGTAAAAATTATTACCTTGAAAGTAAAGCTACATATATGTATAAGATTTTAGCTGACTTGAAATAAGTGTTATTTCTAAAAAGGCCTAAATCCCAGTTTTCGGCTAAATGGTTGAATAGTGACATCGATCTTAAAAAGAAACTATATTTTCGTACATTAAGACGAGATTTTGGCAGCTTAAAAGCCTCTGCAGATCGGAACCGCCTGCTTGGAATATTGTAACAGACTTCATTAACCATTTACTCATTATCAACTAGTTAGTTTACACATTTATGTAATGAAGTCAGATCACGGAATTCCCTCCTCATACATAATAATGATCAGAATCATATTCTTTCTAGTTTTATACCATAACAACTTTACAAACTTTTTTGTACGTTTTCAATTTTTTTTACAAGATATTTCTGGTGTGGTGACCACACCGTGGAGCAGTACTAAAGTTTGGAACGAACTATCGAGCAATAGATCGATACCAGAGATTTATGGCCGGTGAAAGATACACATGTACGTTTCAGAAAACCAATAGATCGGTATGATTGGCTAACCATAGTATCAATATGTTTTCTAAAGTTAAGATCATATGTTAAGATAATACCTAGATCTTTGATATCACTAACGCGTTCCATCTGTTTGTCATTTATATCGTATTGAGATACAATTAGGTTCTTTTTATTTGAAAAAGATATGACATTGCATTTATTTTCATTTAGATTCAATTCCCACAACTGACACCAATTGGTGAGAGAAGCCAAGTCTCTATTCAGTTCTTTTGTATTTTCAGTGGATTTTATTGTCTCGAAAAACTTAGAATCGTCGGCATAAATTGATAAATTGGATGATGCAATACAGTTAGATATATCATTTACACACATCACAAACAACAGAGGCCCTAAAAGGGATCCATTGGGAACTTTCCTTGCCATTAATTGTAACGCTCTGGTGTCGATTTGCCAGATACGATTTTAACAATGTCAAAATATTGGAGCTTATGGCTTAGTAGTTGGTGGGAAACTCGGCCAAATGCTTTACTAAAGTCTAAATATATGGTATCCACTTGCTGTTCCGAGGCGAAATACCTTGTAAGAACATCAACAAATGATATTAAGTTAGATTCTGTGTGTCGGTGTTTTACAAATCCATGCATCCATTAACTCAGTAAAGTTGCCCTTTATTCGATCAATTAGACACAGAGTTAAACATTTTAAATCATGTTCACAACAAGAAAAAGATTAAGTGGAAGGATTTGCCAGCTGAGTATCTTGAGAGGAAGTAGTAAGATTTGGTTGGTTGACTGATGTTCTATCTGATTTGTCTTTTAACTATTAACTAACTATTAAAGTGGAACCAACATTCTTGTATGCAAAAGATACCGTGTTACTATTACAGACTTCCTTGGTCGCAATGCGCTAAAATAAACAGGATATAGGATGACGTTTGGTATTTGTGACAATTGTAAATACCTATCAGCGACAAATGTATGGAGGTGATTTGTCCTTAAAACACTGACAGCATTGTGGTGCTGGGTTAATCATGTTTATTTTTGTTGCTAAAACCATTAACATACAGTTTGTTAAGATGTTTTTTTCTCTCGCAATTCGTTAGCATTCAACTTCTTTCGAATCAGTTGAATACTTTCGGGAATCTAAATCCATTCTATAAAAATCCAGAAAGTTTTATTAATTCATAGCACATCAATGTCGACTATAATTCTCAATAAAGATCCAAGAAAAAAAACTGTAAGGATTTATCCAACACAGGGTAAGCCTGTTAAGGCACCAGAAGATTATTATGACATCCGTGGCTTATTTACAGCTTATTGAGAGTATGATCACTCCCACTGGTGTACTATAGTAATGTAATTAATCACTAGCAATCTGATGTGGCTTTTAACAGCAATAATGCTTTAGCACTTTGTCATATTTATACTTTTACGTATAAATTTCCCAAGGGCATATCACTACTATTAAACTAAAATATATATATTTTTTAACTTTATCTGCCTTTGTAAGAGAAAAGTAAATCAGAATTACAATTCACTCCACCAAAAAACAACTGTGTCCAGATCAAACTATATGGGAGCTTCTTGTACCATTCTCATTAGCAGAAAATTGTTTGGAATTATCTTGACATGAGGCCTTTCTTAAGAAGTATGCGTAGCAAAAGTTGAACGTTATAACCAAGACGACGTGATGATTTAAGTACAGGGGCGCGTTTCACAAAGCGATCTTAGCTTACGCAAAACGTAATTGTCATGACACCAGTGTTGAAGACACAGTGTTGCCATGACAGTCACGTTCATCGTAAGCTAAGATCGCTTTGTGAGACGAGCCCCTGTACGTCATGGTAATTACGTCCAACGTAGGCTATGCATGTTCCGTAAGACAGGTCCCTGGCTGTAATTACACACTTTTCGCCAAGGAGCAAGCGACTTTACCTGTACGCACTAATTTAAAAACTGAACATTGTAATCAATTAAATACAGCATTAATGTTCATAAATGCTTCATATTTCTCAAATGAACTTCGCTCTTGGATAATACGTTACTGACCGGACATCGATGTTTATATGCCTTATGACGCTAATGCCGTAATTAATGGAGTCTTATTGAATTATTAAATAGCAATGCTTTGGTTAAGATTATATGCACTCCTCCATGTGATGAAGGAAATACAATTTAAATTAATAATACAGTTATTTGAAAACAATGGTGCACGGTTGGAACAAGTAAATGTGAAATTATATAAATACAAGTAAATGTCTTTTTGATATAAATATGTCGCATAATGTAAAATTACAAACAAGCTGGTTTAAATCTCAATACTATTTGTGTCCATGCACTATTACAAGTTGACAGGTACTAAAAGAGACAGATTAAAAAGTATCCTAAATGTTTGAGAGTTTGAGATGTCATTTTGTTTAAATGCAGCGGAAGCTTTCATTTCTGGTTTAGCAGGACTTAGACGGATCCAATATCTAAAGACATAACAACATTATGATATTTCACTCTGGTGTCAATTGTATCTCAGGTCGTTCTTAATCAACTTGCAAATTATATTCTTATAAGTTCCTCTGTTATAAGAAAATTGCTGCCTAATAAAGGTAATGAACTCGATACGAAGTAGAATAGAGAATATTTATTTCAGATCAGACGTATTTTGGTTTCATTAAATAATCCTCAGGGGTTAGAAAGTTTCCATAAAACGGGAATGATTATAATTTAAATGTTTATTTCTTGTCGTTCTTCAGACGTGAGTCAAAACGTCTTATCTTTCACAAATCTTACATATTTCTCACCTGACCTCTGTCCGTTATGCACTTCGTTACTGATTATGACTGCTCTGATGATATCTTAATTATTACACTTATATTATTCCAAATTCAATTTTGTTACTGAATTATTCAATAGAAATACTTCGTTTATTATTGATTCTAGGTTTACTGTCCAATCTGATTTAAAAAATAAGCTTTCTATTTATAATATATTTTAAAACGATGGCGGACGGTCTGAACATGTACACCTGGTGGAAAGTGTGACTGGGTTATGTTGTATAATAAGTCTATCAAGTAGAAGTATGAAACCAGCCATTACCCAGTCTCAACGGCATTGTGACCAACCCAG
>JARFOD010086925.1:0-18504 GCA_031763545.1 Mopalia muscosa | reverse complement strand
GTTCTTCTTTAAATTTCAGTTTCAAACAGTCTAACTGTTTTTTAAATACTGAAATTATATAATCATGCTTCTAGTTTATCGGTTTTAAAAAAGGGTAATCATATTATATTTACCAAGCAAGCACTTCACACGGCCTTTGCAAGCTCTGCATGCATGGATAAAAAATAAACGAGTGAGGCCAGGACTACTTTTAATCTACACTATAACGACAGCCTTAGAATGCTGATCTATCAATACACAGTAGGCCTATTTGCCGAAAAGACTGTTCAATCCACTTACAGAAATACTTACTAACAGAGAGCGGCTGAGTTCTGGCGCTGTACCATGTCTGAACATCCTCGGCTATTTCCGTATCTTAAATAACTGTACCGGTACGAAAAGTGTCGAAGGATGTTCCGACATGGCGCCGTACATGCCAACACCGGTGACCCCATGCCTGGATCCGCCAATGCGATGTCACAATTAAACATTGGATTATTTTAAATCTCCGACTAAATAGTATATAAGTAGTACTTTGCCTGCGATCCTTTGTCAAGCGATCCTCGCTGAAAGTTTGTCAACTTTGTCCCACAAATCGAAGTTTTTCAAGAAACATAGAAGGTATCTGATAAACAGATTATATATATATATTGTGTGTTACCTCTCGTTATATAAGCTCTCGTTATCTCAGGTCGAACTTTGTATCAATCTCGCTCTTCGAGCTCGAGTGATACTGCAGTCCGACCTGCAACTCGAGCTGATATATCGTCACGTATATATCACGCACTGTACATATAATCTCTATTTATCTTAGAGCACACACGATAAAAAAAAAATGAATTTGAAGACCGTTATTTTTTACTACATTATTTACAACAGTGGTGTTTTGACAATCAATTAAATACATGTAGCTACCTGGTGAGCAATAACGGCCTACCCACTGTGCCTATACGGGTATCAACAGTTTCTGTGTATTGTATATTGAACACTTATTCACTGACGGCATATGGGGTTGATTGGTGTCGGTCTATTAAGAGATTGATCACAGCTTGAATGGAATTCAAATAACAATTGACACAGTCAGCTCTCGTCAATTTTATAGAAAAGGTGATATATTTCACAATATATATATATACATAATTATTTGCGAAACATACATAGAAAGACTCAATTCGATATTATGAACAAATTGTGAAAAACCAAGATTAAATAAGCATGAAAGAGGTAAAACTGTCGTAAAATAGATCAGTAATACATTTTATCCGTTTTCTCTATTTTCTTTTTTTTAGTGTACCGTACTTGGGAAAATGCCTTCTCCTCAGGTGTTACTAGATTATAACGACAGAACTGATTTTTTGCACATTTCATCTCAACATATAAAACTAAAAAACGGTCACTCGGATTTTTGATATCTTTTTTCGTTTTTTAGATATAGTCATAAGAAGTTGAAAATTCACTATTTTGAATCATTTTTTAAAATGTTTGACCTTTGGTATAAAATTGAACAGTTGACGTGAATGGTGTAAAAGAAGTAGCAATTTAAAAAAGAGGTAGCAAGAATTATATGCAAAATATTTTTTCTGTAAGTTTAAGAAAAAAATAATTTACTTATTATTGTTCTGTAGAAAAAGACGATTTAGAATATGTGTACATGTGTTGCAAAATTCACATTAATTAAAAGTAAAACGGGGAAATGTAAAAACAATCTGTAGGGGGCTTAGAGTATCCTTAATCAATCTACCGCTAGTCAGGAGTAAAATATGCGTCTCTTATCTTTTTATGGCATTATATTCAAATTCCAAAGACTTAGTGAAAATAGTTTACGAGACTTAAACGATTTAAATGATAAAAATCCAGAAAAATGAATGCTGAGAAAACAGCCTAAGTCGTTTGTTTTAAGATGACTCCAATAAATTTAATAAACAACACGTTTTTTTTATAATTAAATTAATGTTAAGGCGAAATAGAGTTTTATCTATTGCATTAATTGTTTTTATAAATGATTTTAAAACAATGTGTTTGAATAGCTGTTTTAACTCCGAAATTTGAGTGACGTCGGCATCACAGATTTCGTTCACACCTTTCTTAACAATCAGTAGGAGTCCTGCTGGGGTCATAAGTAGTCTGTATAAATAAATGTGCGTTCTACCACCCACAAACATTTGTTCTCCGCGTTTACTGTTCAGTTCAAATACACATTCCAAACGGTCAAGCAACTGATCTGTTGACCTTTCGAATCTTTGAAGCATGCATTTTACAATTTAAATCTAAAAAAAAAACACGGATAAGACAAGATAAGATAAGACAACAAGGTTCTACGGCCTGAACTTTCCTGACAAAGGTTGTGGATACGGTTTTCCAAAAGTTGTTCTGTATTTTATCAGAGATATTCTGCCAGAAAAGACGCCTTTTTGATTGATTAAGAAACATTTTGTAAATACATCATATGATAAAACATGTAACACAATTTTATATACTGTATAAGGCAAAGAAATACAAGACCAGCGCCACATAATCTACGTTTCTGTATGTAATTTTTTTTTATATAGTCAACAAGCTTTAGTCCAACGTTACGCTTTTCTCAAGTAGCCTTTTATGTGTTGTGTATTAGTCCAACACACAATTAAACAGGCTAATCTTTGTAGTCAGCGGGGAGCTTTCGTATCGTTGGATAATCCCCCTAATCTCCGACACCTTGTTTTACACACAAACAGTTTTACTTATTTATACAATTTTACTTGGGAATGTTCAAGGGAAAACTAAAGTAAGGCTTAAATTTAGCCGTTTGCGTTACAGCCGGTCACTGGTTCTGACAGTGACGATACTGGCGAATATGAAACTTTTTGTAGAATTAAAGACAGATAATCGAAAGCATTTAATAATGTGTATGTATATCTCCAGCCTTGAAACTCTCAAACCGAAAAAAACAACTGTTCCATAATTGTTTACTTAAATGTAGATCTAAATCAAGTTGACACACATGTGGACCTACCTTCATTGAAACATTTAATCTTTTTCCCAAAATTACCAAGTCAACTAGGATAACTTCTGTAACTTGTTAGCGATTATTAATTAAAACGTTAATTAATGTTTCTCAGATAGTCCAGTCAACCCATAAATTCATCAATAAAATTAAAACTTACCTCTTTTTCCTTAACCTATTTTTGGAGACAGACTGACGCTCATGGATATCAAACACGTAGCTCGACCTTTAAGTTACAAAGACCATTCGCAGAACTTGTCATTTCATACCAGCAAAATAAAAGGACTAACAGAGGGGAACAAGTTGACCCATAAAATAAAATTTCGCAATTCAATGTCATTACTTAAATCGCTCCTTATGTATTATCATCGCAATAACCTACTTCAGTCCGATTGAGGCTTCCACTCTTTTAATATATTAACATTTTATAAATATAGTTCTAGTTTATATATAAATCTGATATTATTGTAAATATAAACGAATCGGGCTTCTGTTTTCCGCCAGAAAAAAAAAAAAACAAAAGAAATATTTTCAGTAAGTTAATATGTATATTTTGTGTATGTTAGTATGTTTTGCTACGACGGATGAAGACATTGTTACCGTGTATTTCGACTATAAACTTAAGCATGTAAATGGACCATGGGTGTGTTGACAAGTGCGAGTCAGTTTTGTCTTCGGGATTTGTTCGTTTTGGTCTACATTTTGTCATAGCAGCTTTGTCCATATTGTAGACATAGCCGGCGTTATCATCGTATAATGTTTAGTTAAATTAAGTCCTCATTTAACAACAAATACAGATGTCATGGACTTCATCGAGTATATGCCATCAGAAGTCTATCGACTAATTAATACATTTTCTGAGCAGTGCTCTTTTTCTGCTTTTATGGAAATAAACTATGAGTCTGAAAAGAAGGGGAAGTTGTTAAATCGCATAACTGGGCCTAGAAATTCTACATGTAACTTATATCACTTGTGACAGTAAACGCAGATACATATAATGTTTAAACCTAGTCACTGCATATGATATTTAACTCGACTGAAAAAATAAAACCCCAGACAAATTATTCCCTAAGGCTAGCAGTGTGTAAATTAAATGTACAGTCCATTGAACAAGTATGCTTCTTGTTGTGTTTTAGTGCTGATTTCCCCACAGCATAGAAGCTACAACAACTTTCGTTTAATGTCTGAAATAAAACCCAATCTTAATATGCTTTCCTGAACCAAATGGTCCTAGTGGAAGGTTGGGAGGGTGTTTCACAATGTCCTGGTGCTTTAAGAGACAAGAGTCTACATGGAGCCGATCTGTCTCTGATGTCTTTGTTAGTCGTCATGTGGTTGTCCTTTATTCCTTCTGCTTTGTCTTTCTTTGTTGCCAGTCGTGTCGGGGATGGTTCCCTTATCCCACTCAGCTGACATACCACCATATGAGTGAAATGATATTAAGTACAGTGTTTAACCCCACAACAAACAAACAACATGACCCCAGATAATATGATAAAATGACCCACACGACACCAGGTCATTTGATATCGCCATCTGTCATGACCCCATGTAATACGATATCGTGAATCACGTGACCCCCAGGCAATATGTCATACACAACAGGATTAGGATCCTTGAAACCTTCATATGTTTTTGTGAACGGATACTATTGAACCTTTCAATACGCTTCATGAGCTACAGGATCCGAATACATGGAACATTTAATAGGTTTTCGATCCCATCCGGTTCACAGGTTATTATACAAATAATATGCTTTTCAGAAGATCACGGGTCGAGGTCATTCAACACTTAATATGCTTTCCTAAACAATAGAATCTGAGATAAACTGACACTTAATATGCTTTGCTAAACATATAAACCGAGACCAATGAACACTTAATATGATTTCCTAAACAATAGAAACCGAGATCATTAAAAACTTAATATGCTTTCCTAAACAAAAGAAACCGAGATCAACGAACACTTAATATGCGTTCCTAAATAATAAAAACCGAAATCTATGAAAACTTAACATGCGTTTCTAAACAATAGAAACCGAGATCAATAAACACTTAATATGCTTTAATAAGCCACAGGGCAGAGGTCATTGATCATTCAACATGCTTTTCTGAACATCAGGATCCGAGGGCATTGAACAACTTTTCAACACATGTAAATGCAACGACTCAATATTCAGGACTGTTTTTTTTTTTTTATTTTATCAATTTATGCCACAATATGTAGAATCAGTTAGTACATCTTTCATATCTCCGCAATGTTGTAACAAGCAAACTCCGTTTCAAAAATTTATATCGTCTACGAAGGGCGAAGCAACAGAACGACTCAAGCATGGGCCAGCAATTCTTGTCCCAACTGAACACATGCATAACGTAGTCCATTTTTGTTGTCACAGCGTTAGACTACAACGTTTCCAGTCACGCTTTGACAATCTTATAACTATAGGTTATTATAAACAACTGAATGCTTGTGTAATGTAACGAGCCACCGAAGGCGTCGTCCGACTTTCAACCCGACGCGGACTTGTACAATAAAACTCCATATTGGATTCACTTGTGTTTAATAACCTTTTATTATACACCGAGCAGCAAAATCTAAAAGGGAGTACGTAGCTCAACATATGTATGTTACATTTCAGATCATTCACAAGGTTATATGAAAAAACGTTGTGAAGAATTAACGTTATGACGTCTCAGAACACATTTTGTCATCTTCCACAGTGTTCTGATAACGCCGCTGATTATGACGTTAGGCCTTTGTACACAAACGCTTCCACCAGTGGAGTAGCATGACGTAGGATCCAATATGACTTGTTTCCAGTCCAATACCTCATTCGATCAAATCCAATAGGGCATTCTATTGTATCACCACGTGGTTCAAACGGAGTGGTTTCATTGGATACCACACAAGTATATAATAATAACGTTGTATCAAATGGTCCAAAATAATAACCAAATTTCATCGTACATTTATGTTGCAGTAACGTTTGTTTGGTTACTCTGTAAGGTTACCAATGTATAGCTAGTATGCAATGTTGCAACTACGTAGTGCGTTTGCTGGGTCAGATCAACCACTTGCTGAACGGGTTTCAGTGCATTTAAATCCTGTCAACGCCAGGTTAAGCGGTACTTGTATTGTTAACCGGAATAAATATTGATGTTAGTGTGATCTTCGAGGACACAGAAGTTCTAAGTGACATCAGTATTGTACGAGGAAGACTGGTTTAAACAAGGAAGAGTATGTCATTTTGTATTCTTTACTTTGAAGAAAGAGATGATTTATAGTAACAAGCGACCCAGTATTCATGGCTTGGAAGGCATGTAGGGTCAGCTATTCATCATCAAGACGTGTTGTGGCACGCATGTATCTTTGATTTACTGCGATTACTGCCTAAAACATTCATTCACGGGCCCTTGGTGATAGTCTTGCCAAGTATATACTGTCAAACGTCTGGGTTAACCTAAAGACAACTTAAGCGTCACAAAATGAGCTCAAACATAATATTTAATATCATTGAGCCCATTTTGTAACCATGAAATACGATCTATCTTTTCAACGCAGACTGGGAACTTTGAGATAAACCCGCACCATCACTGTCTTGCCAGGAAATCATGAAGGGAATCTGCTTTTAACCAAAATTTTAGAAATAAACCAGGTGCCTCAAAATTTCAAATGTGTTACGTAGGTCAAAATATGATGGTACATTTTTTTCTTAAAAGAATGATTGAACTTGAAGGATGTTTTTAATTTATTTGTTTGTTTGATGGGGTGACTCAGGTATCTTTAAAAAAACTAATTGAATTGATCTATAGCTGGATAGCATAGTGCGGTGTGTTTATATAGATAGCTGTAAATCGCTGTGGACGACCACACAATTTACGCCCTGTTTATGAATATAACGACATTCAATATGATCCTTGTTGATGACCAATCGGACTGTACGAAAGGCATGAGGGTAAGTCCGCTTCGGGTGGAGCTTTAAATTTATGATTCGACTCATTCCGAGAAAAATATCGCGGAATAGATAGATAGATATAACATTAAAAACAGGCAGTTGCATCCGAATATCTTCTATATAATGACATTTAACTCGATAAGTTCACTAAAGCCCCCAACACTATCGAACAAATTTGTTTGTTCTGGGATTAGTAGAAAGGGATAAGAGACATAACTTCCCTTCGAATTTGCGATCTGTGAATTTGTTACTCAGCCAGATTGTCCCAGGAATTCTATCGAATAACAGAGATTACAAGATTAACAGTGAAACCCATAAAGGTACCGTTCAGTAGCATATTCCCTCATGAAATACGAATGAAAGGTCGCTCAAAAACGGGTTGTAGGGCTAAATTTAAGCATGAAAATGCGCATAATACCTGCGATACAGTTAAGATGGAGGATCCGCAGTTTGCTTTGTGTTGCTAACCAGTTTTGTGAACGTTAAAGCTAAGAACCCACACAGCGATCATGTTTCTTACAAAAATTTAGAATGGCTATTATTTTAACTAGTGGTTGTTATAAAACGACAACAAGTGATATGCTTTACTACAATAAATAGAGTTAAAAGTAAACCATTTCATGCATAACCTGATAGCCGGGAAAATCATTCACGGATCGCTGATTCAAAGGGAAACGGTGTGTCTTATCCCTCTATATACTTGCCCCAAGTTTATTGCTTATCTAACCGCCTTGTCATTGAAGCGCTAGTGCTTCATTGTTAATGGAGCTGAGAGCGCAACCATACCGGTCATTTCACGCTCTATTCGGCTCTAACACAACAGTCAGGGCCTATATGCAACATGTGGACGCATTTGCCCATTATGCATACGTTATAAGGAACTCCTATAAGATATATTAAACTGACACGCGATTGAAGGAAATATATCATTTAATCTGAAAAACTGCAGCAAAACTCCACTTACGCCATAATTATATAATCTGTATTTTCGCTACCCTTATGAATCAGCGGCCAATATACATACAAACTACGTAGTTACAGTCGCTGATAAAGTATTGCAGGTTTGCCGAGGAGGAGGGCTTTTACTTATCATATCCTCTAATATCCGTTTCCTCTCGGAATCTTCACACGGCAAAGATACAGTTATTTTGCTGACAGACAATGGAAGGGCCGCGGCGTTAGAAACTACATACACGATTGCAGTATTAAACGCCCCAAATGACAGGACCCAGTGGCTTTTACAAAAAAGTGCTCCATTACTGTTCAGCAACGGCAAACCTTCGAACTTTGAAGGGCCTACAACATGGAACATCCCGCACGTCACTGCTCAGCAAACAATCGCAAGTATTCTTTAATGCCAGGCTAATAAATTAAACGACGCAAAAATTGTTTCAAGAGAGGTAGGTTCAAGACTGCATGAATTCACTTTCGCTTTAACCTCGGATGAGAAGTTAGATAGGACATCAAATAAACACAGAAACACGGGGATAAGGCATCAAAGAAACACAGAAACACGGGGATATGGATTAAAGAAACACAGAGACACGGGATAGGGCATAAAAAAAAATATACAGAAACACGGGGATAGAGCATCAAAGAAACACAGAAATACAGGGAAAGGGCATCAATGAACCACAGAAACACGGGGATAGTGCATCAAAGAGACACAGGCACACGGGGATAGGGCAACAAAGAAACCCAGAAACATGGGGAAAGGACAGCAAATAGACACAGCAACAAAGGGATAGGGCATCAAAGAAACACAGAAACACGGGGATAGAGCATCAAAGAAACACAGAAACACGACGATAGGGCATCAAAAAAACACAGAAACACGGGGATAGGGCATCAAACAACATAGATACACTGAGGTAGGGCATCAGAGAGACACGGAAACACGGGGATATGCATCAAAGAGACACAGACACACGGGGATACGCATAACAAAACACAGAAACACGGGGACAGGGCATCAATGAGACACAGTCACACGGCATAGCCATTCAAAATACACAGAAGAAACACGGGGATAGGGCAACAAAGAAACACGGGAATAGGACAGCAAAGAGACACAGAAACACGGGGATAGGGTATCAAATAGACACAGACACACGGGGATAGGGCATCAAAAAAACACTAAAACACGGGGATATGGCAGCAAAGAGACAGAGAAACACGGGGATAGGCATCAAATACACACCGTAACACGGGGATAGGGCATCAAAGAAACACAGAAACACGGGGATAGGGCAAAAAGGAGACACAGACACACGGGCATAGGCATCAAAGAAACACAAAACACGGAGAAAAGGCACCAAAGAAACACAGAAACACGGGGATAGGGCATCAAAAATACAGAAACATGTGGATAGGATATCAAATAAACACAGAAACACGGGCATAGGCCATCAAAGAAACACAGAAACACGGGGATAGGGCATCAAAGAAACACAGAAACACGAGGATAAGGTATCAAAGAAACAAAGAATCACGGGGATAGGGCATCAAAGAGACACAGAAACAAGGCCATGGGGCATCAAAGAAACACAGAAACACGGGGATAGGGCATCAAAGAAACACAGAAACACCGGGATAGGGCATCAAAGAAACACAGAAACACGGGGATAGGAATCAAAGAAACAAAGAATCACGGGGATAGGGCATCAAAGAGACACAGAAACAAGGACATGGGGCATCAAAGAAACACAGAAACACCGGGATAGGGCAGCAAAGAAACACAGACACACGGGAATAGGGAATCAAAGAAATACTGTAACACGGGGATAGGGCACCCAACAAACACAGAAACACGGGGATAGGACATCCAATAAACACAGAAACACGGGGATAGGGCACCCAACAAACACAGAAACACGGGGATAGGACATCCAATAAACACAGAAACGCGGGAATAGGGCAGCAAAAAGGTACAGAAACACGGGCATAGGTCATCAAAGAGACACAGACAAACGGGTATAGGGAATGAAAGAAACACAGAAACACGGGGATAGGACATCCAATAAACACAGAAACACATGAATAGGAAATCAAAGAAATACTGTAACACGGGGATAGGGCATCAAAGAAACACAGAAACACGGGGATTGGGCATCAAAGAAAGGCATAAACACAGAAGAGGGCAATAAAGAGACACAGAAATACAGAAATAGGGCATCAAAGAAACACAGACACACGGGGATAAGGCATCAAAGATACACAGAAACACGGGGATAGGGCATCAAAGAAACATAGAAACACGGGATAGGGCATCGAAGAGACACAGAAAAACGCGGATAGGGCACAAAGAAACACAGAAACACGGGGATAGGGCATCGAAGAAACACTGGGAAAGGGCATCAAAGAAACACAGAAACACGGGGATAACGCATCAAAGACACACGGGGGTAGGGCACCAAAGAAACACAGAAACACGGGGATAGAGCATCAAGACACACAGGAACACGGAGATAGGGTATCACAGAAACACAGGGATAGGACATCAATCAAGCACAGAAATACCGCGATAGAGAAACACAGAAACACGGGGATAGGACAACAAAGAGACACAGATACATGGGGGTAGGACATCAATGAAACACAGGCACATCAGGGCAGGACATCAATGAGACATAAAAACACGGGGATAGGACATCAAAGAAACACAGAAACACGGGATAGGACATCAAAGAAACACAGAAACGCGGGGATAGAGCATCGACGAAACACAGAAACACGGGGATAGGGCATCGAAGAAACACAGAAACAAGGGGATAAGGTAAAAAAACCCAAATAAACGCGGGGATAAGGCATCAAAGAAACCCCAAAACGAGTAGATAGGACCTCAAAGGAACACAGAAACACGGGAAAAGGGCAACAAAAAAGCATAGGAACATGGGGATAGGCATTAAATAAACACAGAAACACGGGGATAGGGCATCGAAGAAACACAGAAACACGGGGAGAGAACTCAAAAGAAACACAGAAACACGGGGATAGGACATCAAAGAAACACAGAAACACGGTGATAGGGCATCAAAGAAACATAGAAACACGGGGATAGACATCTAAGAAACACGGAAACGCCGGGATAGGGCCTCAAAGAAATGCAGAAACACAGAGGAGGGCATCAAAGAGACACACAGAAACACAGGATAGGGCATCAAGAAACACAGAAACACGGGGATAGGGTATCAACGAAACACAGAAACACGGGGATAGGGCATCAAACGAAACGCAGAAAAACGGGGCTAGGGCATCAACGAAACATAGAAACACTGGGATAGGGCATCAAAGAGACACAAAAACAGGGGGGTAGGGTATAAAAGAAACACGGGGATAGGGCATCAAAGAAACACGGGGATAGGGCATCAAAGAAACACGGGGATAAGGCATCAAAGATACACACAGAAACACAGGATAGGACATCAAAGAAACACAAAAACACGGGATAGGGCAGCAATGAAACACAGAAACCCGGGAATAGGGCATCGAGATCGGTCAAACATTAATAACATCAATGAGAATTACAGCATCCGGCAAAATAAATAAAGAGCGAATTTTTTTTAGCGAATATCACCATATTTACACATTCAAAATGGTTCTAGGTTTATGATCAAAATAAAGATAAATTAAAAGAAGGGAAAAGAAAACTATTTATAGGTCCAAAAAGAAAGAACAACCTGATTTAATCAATATGAAACTTGAAATAGTTGAAAGTGTCAACACCATTCGCACTTTGTCACGACCAATCACCACCTAGCTTTGGGATAAAGCCGCACCATTACTGTCTTACCAGGAACTCACGAAAGGGCTTTACTTTGTAAGTGGATACAAATTTGAAAATGTGTTATGTGGGTCAACATAACATTGAACAATGTTATTCATTTAAAAATGATCAAACTTGTATCTTTATAATTTGTATGTTTCCTTGATAGGGTGACTGGTATCTTTAAAAAATGGAATCGGATTGATGTACAGCTGAATGACATCAGAGCATATAGTCCCCGTGTATTTATACAGCTGTACTTTGTCTTGCTATATGACGTACGACCGCACAATTTACTTTTTTTTTTTTTAACGAATATCGCTACATTTACACATTCAAAATGGTTCTAGGTTTATGACCAACTGGGTTGTACGTAACTCATGGAGGTAAGCCAGCTTCCGGTTTTAATCAAAAGGTATGAGACGAGATACACTTAATTATCACCCTTGCACATTTTGTACCATGGCGTTATGGCATGCGTTCAACAGAATAGTTCTGAAGATATTTTTTACAAAATAGTCCTCAATGGAAAAAGGTTAATATTTTATTTAAAAGAAACACCTTTCTTCTATTGACGTGTCTCTGGTTTTGCTAGCTTTAAGTTTAGTGTGTAACCTAATGACACACAGTATAGCCGCGGTAGAGGTTTATAGTTGTTTGTCAAACTTGTCCGCGCCCATGGATCTGATGTAAAAGGTATTCACACACTCTTTTCCTCCTATCTGTCTACATTTTCGTTGAATAAATAGCGGGCATACCTGGTATACATATGTTTGTCTGACAAAGTTTTGCATAAGAAATGCAAGATAATTTTTCCCCCTCCTGTACTGGTTGCCTTTGATATTAGTGAGGTAGTTCCACATTGTGAGGGCAATCCCCAGGTTAGTATAGATTCATAGCCAGTAAATTAGACACATCATCTCATACATATCAAGTCCTGTGAAGTCAGGTAATGTTAATGTACTTTCTCTAAGAAATTTCGCCATGGCAGAAATTTGACCTTGTTACAAACTGGCCACCCAAAACACAACTCTCTCATTATAAGTCATTATAAACAGAGGTCACATAAGTCTTTTTTTAGCTACCAAGTCCCCAATAAGTGTCACACATCAGTAAAATTGAACAGAAAACTCATATTGAGATTCGTATGTCGAAAATGTACTACTACAGTACTCTTTATCAGTTAGCGCACAGTTTAGTACCCACTTATTAGTGTGAAAATGATCTTTTAGATGGGATCGAAGCGAAGAAGTTGTGAAATCCTTATATGATTTATGTTATGCAACTTCTAATTGTCAGTCACTTAAAGAACGAGTTTTCTACCATGTTGAACATTTCCTGATAAAATTTTTGTATTTTGTATATTGCACTTATCTATCTGTATTTACGTACTTCATTCCGTTTGTTCAAAAACATTACACAAACATGTAGCCTCTCCTCATCGGACTTCAAAAATGTGCAATACGAACAACTTTCATAAGTAATAAACTCGAGCACACGGTCTTCGGGCTTGTATGTGTTCGATAGACGTTATTGACAAAATTACTGTGTGTGACACATACATTAGAGATACAATAAATACAGTTGGTGACAAGAAATGTTAATAATAATTTTAAAAAATAGATTTGTCTCTATCTATGCTTTAGAATATACGAGCGGATGTTTTTGGTTGACCCCCTCAGTGATATGGCCAGCGGCTGAACCAAGAACGTATAGGTCATTTAGCTGAAAAATGTTGACATTTGAATCTCCCATTAGCTAACTGATTCTCCCTGTTTCACTCACGTGGCTATGAAGGCAGAAAGGGAGAGGAGTTTAAAGTACATGGGACCTCACACAAGACATACGCTCTTACACACACAGGTATTAATAGTGTTCAGTAAGGAGTCTTATGAATTGGTTAGCCGGTATGCAAGACCTATCTATGCTCTAGTGTATCAAATCCATTTCTAAATCCATTTTGGGGGTTTAATTTTTATTTCTTTGCTTATTGTATATTTTTGTCGAATGCATATACCTCAGACTTTCTAAACACGAAAAAACAAACAGTAATTTGAACAATAACGTATTTTATTTACTATCAAACACTCACAAGTTTTTCAAATCTCAACTACTTCAGCTTTCCTTAATTAACACTTTTCAGCTTAACCAACTAGTTTATAAATTCCTTTGTCAGCCACATCTACCGCCTTCCTTTCTCCAAAAATTCTTTACAAAACAATCTGATAGACTGAGATAAAGTAATTCATGTTGCAATCTTTATCCGGGTGAGCATCTGTCTGTTAAATTATTAAAATATGTTTCATTTAAATTTTGGATCGGAATTAACTTCTGTAAAATATTTATAAAGTTATGCCATATTCCCTTAGGTAATAGAATTTGTTTTCTTTAAATACAAACTTTGGATATTTTTAGCTAATAGGATAATATAAGCCCCCTGGGGTTCCTTTTTTCACGGTAATTGTATTGATCTTCTCTCTCCTTGTACAGGGTTCCTATGACAATAATATTCATGTGGTATTCAAAGTAATATTCTATAAGTTCTTTATTACCTCATTTAATGATATAAATAATGAGTTTTATCCGTTATGTAATAAATTGTTTACTTGTACCAATCAAATTTAAACTATGTGAGATATGAGCGCTGTTGTTCTGTGTTATATTGTCGTGTTATTCCTGTGCAATAAAATCAAATGAAACTCATGATTCTCCGGGCAGTTCTCTTTATACAAAACTTGGATAAATTAGTAGGATAATAAGAGCGACTTTGGAGTGACAAGTAAACTTAACCTTTACATTGACTGATGCAAATATGTAAGTTTATATCACTGTATATCGTTGAAATTGTGGTTTTAGGGCCGCTTTTGGTGCATGCAATTCGCGGCCCGTTGATATGGCTTTAACATGTTATAAATTCACTTTGACTTTGCTACACGTAATAATATACCACCTAAAACAAGTAACTCTTACCTTATCGTCTGACCCGCTGACGGTGTCTTGTTACGGGTTAGAGGGATGAAAAATAAAATATAATTAGTTTAAGTCGAAAAACAATTGTCTTTCCCTTTAAGGATTAGGCTTGGCTGTAGCCGACAATGTTGAACACTACTTTAATAAAAACAACGATAAAAGCAGGGATATTATCATTATGATGTCTATACTAAGTTCAATATATTTTCTACAACTGTGTTTATCGCTCTGTCATAGCGATGAGTCACTACTTAAACGGTATTAATCAACAAAAAAAAAAAAAAACAAAAAAAAAAAGAAAGCTGGGGATTTGGCTATTTTAAGATTTATAAGTGTAAATGAGGCACGATGTTATCGAGTATAGTATTGTGATCACTCGTTTATAGCCATGAGGTAGGATTTGATAGACTCTCGGATATGATCTAATTCCGTGAATCAGACATTGTGTTACATTCACCTTAAATCCTGCAGCAATCTGACACATTAATTGGCTTCTTAAAAACCGGATGCGGTATCTTTTAATTTCTCATCAAGGAGATTCCGTGCAGACTCGTCAGCAGCGGTAGATAAAGGTTTTAATATAGGCTATTACACTGCAACACAATGTGCACTTTATTTTCCACGCCTTCGTAATTGCAAATTGTTATTCGTGAAGGTCGTATTGGTGAACCGAGAGTCACTGGAGTTAATCCGACCACTGGTGTTTATACACACCAAGCAACAATCACTGAAATTTTGTCACGGGCTGAATCAACGGAAATAATCAAAAGAAAAAAACGTGTTAAGAAGGGCAGCGGTCAGCTGGTTCTCCACACAGTCGTGCCGGCTCGGCATCATTCGGTCTACTCCGTGCTTCATCGACCTTCGCTTTATACAGCAATGAAGATATAGTATATCACAAATGCTACGCCACATAGCCGAAATTGTTTTGTTAAAACAAATTGATATGAAAAAAATCAAATCTGTGTTTGATAGATGACTGCATATTTATAATGACTAACGATGAAATGGAGAGGATGTGTCATATATTGTAAGGATTGGATTAAATCCTTAACCATATGTCAGGTCATAAACCTGACGGTGCATGACAGTAAATTGGGCAGTCGTCCTTCGACATTAAACAAATACACAGAGACTTTATAATCATATCGAAAAACAATTATATAAACACCAAGGACTTTATAATCATATCGAACAGCCGAGAGTAGACTTTATAGGAAAGTTGCTACATCCATTGCAAAGCTATATACTTGACCATGGTTAAGTATGTTAAAACGAGTAACATTAAGTAAGGAAATCATCTACAAAATCTGTATTAAACTGAATTGTTAAAAAATAAGATAAACAAACACGATCATTGCTTGTTATCCATACACTCCTGTTGGCTAGCCTAAAGGTAAAACTCTTAAAAATGGATATTATCTCTCAAGAAACAAGTGAGGCTATCGACCGTAACGTTACGGGCGTTAATGCAACTCATATACCACTGTTCGTTTCTAACTTAACGGGTAAACACTAGTCCTTAGGAAATTGATGACTACAATGTAGGTCAAACATAGAGGTTTCACATGAAAGGCGTTCCAGTCCAATAGTCACTTAAAGGTACTGCTGGAATTCGCCCCACACAACACAAATCAGGATTCAATAAAAGCTCGACAAATGAAAAAGGTCATATTCCTCTTTCTCCGCTAGCTGGTTTAATTTCTGTCTTTGCTGTTAGAAGACGATATAATAAATACTTTGTTTACGTTCCTCGAATTACCCCTTTTGTGCGTTAATGTTGTTCACTTCCTCGGTATTATATATAGCATACAACTGATCATTGTTTGTATTGGTTGTCTTATATAAACTCGTTGATTGTCTCTAAATAAGAATAGAAATATTTGAAATAAAAAAGACTCCACATCGTTTATAACATAGGGAACTACACAACTGGGGCCACTTTCACAAAACCTCGTACGACAAATAAATATCGTACGATAAAATTACGTCATGCTAAACTATGCTATTTTATTATCGTACGTCATTTTGTGAAAGTGGCCCCTGAACTGGGACGGTTGCTCAAGCTCAAAGTTAAGGGTCTTTCAGATGACAAAACGTTACAATACATTTCTATTATTACATGACGACAGTCTCTTTGTGGCGCAATGACAGCTAAGTGGCTTATAGCATAACGTAGAGTTCCAGTGAATTTATTTAATTGCTGTAGCACGTGAACGTTTCCGTCGAAAGAAATAAGATAAAACATGTGTTTTCGAACTGAAAAAAAAAACTGTCAGCAAACGATTGTTCCCGAAGAGTATTCTTACGGTGTCTATATTGAAGAGGCTCGTCCACTAAATCAGGTAGAATCCGAGACGATTCCATAATTTTGAGATTCGGCCATCTTGACAAATCTACCCTATCTTTTGTTCACAGACTGACCACGCCAAAGGTGTATAGCTGGACCACCTATAAGCGTCAGACTGCATTGACGACACCTGGATCTAAAGGGTAAATGTAGCTTTGAACAACCGGCCTTTGTACAATAAATTCAAACCAGTGTAACATGGGCTTGGTATTGGCGAAAAAAACAAAATACCTTATAACGACATTAGTTACATATTATGTAGCGGATTCCTAAAAGAGGCAATTACAGTTATTCCGAAAACAAAACTGTTGCATTCTTTACATTTTGACTTCTGATCCTGATAGAAATCCTGATAGAAATCTAACGCTCACTCTCTCCCACCGAATGACATCACTTGTAATATAGTGTGTATCTGAGCGATTGGTGTATTAAAAATAGTTGGTAAAATAACAAATCAATCGAAGTCTAGCGCGGGGCATTTCAGATGTATGTTCTTTAACTGAAGCATGCATTCTTATATACGTTATTGGCAATAATTACAACAACGGGCCGTGGACAAGGATTATCGCTATGAAGATATCCGTGACTGGAGTGGGAAGTCCAGGAGTGTAATATGGGAAAGACAGTCGGCGTTCTACGCCTGTCAGTAACACGTGGATACAATTGTTACATTTCATAAAATCAATATCAGGTCAATTCTTAAGAAAAATGATTTCGCGATAAAAATAAAATAAAATAAAAATCCACTGACTTGAATGTGGACCTTTGTTGAATGTGGATGCTATATATACACTCTTCACTGAGGAATGCAAGTCGGATAATATACATAGTCCTATAACAGGGAATAGTCGTTGGTGGGGGTGTTACCGTATGAGACATTCTCAATAAAACCAAGCCTTGTCATAACAAATCTTTTGCTAAAAAAAAGTCCTCCCTAGCGTTGAGTACAAGGCATGAGGTATTCAATAAAGGTTAGATAGAAGAACGACAGATCAATGTATAATATACTGTGCTATTTTGATTCACGTACAACTGATATATTTATCTTCGTAATAGTTACGGTTAAACAATATCGATACGTAACATCTAATAATACTAACATTACTTACTGTTATAGTTGTATAGAGATTTCCTTCCTAATACAAAAGTCGAGGTTTCTAATTCTTATCGAATGAAACATACATGTCCGACTACCGGAATTTCTCTACGATGAGCTGACAGTCCGTGGCTATAATTGATTCAATGTATGTATGTAAATGTATTCGGAAATAAAGATGTGAATAGATCTTTTCTGTTCCACATACCTCAATAGTCGTACTTCTCTCGGAGTGGTTAGCGGCCTATCTGATCGTTGGTCGAGCTTTGTACCTGTTGATTTAGCGGACCGCTTTGTTATTGGCTGATAGTAAGAGGGGGAATTCCCTCGAGCCAACTGGTCGACATCAAGAGAACCGCCCCCTGACGTACATATATCAAGTATGAGAATATAGAATAGTTGTGTT
>JARFOD010086924.1:0-33861 GCA_031763545.1 Mopalia muscosa | reverse complement strand
ATTTTACACCTGTGGTGCCCCAAACTGTATATATACATGCTCTTCATGTTACTATCATTATTAGCTTGAAAACGGTGTTAGTATCTGCACTGAAACGTTGCGTTGAATAAACCCAGAAGTTGAAAACCCATAAAGTCTTACTTATTATGTTATCATCCCAACTTCTAAATGCCACTCAAACAAGTCATACTGAGTAAGCTTTATTAATAAATTTGGCTTTCCTCCCTGTAAGTTAATTGCATAAGCTTTCCTATCAGCTTTTGTCATCACCTATAAGCTTTACTTACATTTAATCAATAACTTGTTATATACATATTGGTAGTCAATTGCTTGCTAAAAGAAATCAATATAGTGATAATTGATATTGAAATAATGGACAACAGAAGATTGCTAATTAGAAGCTTCCCACCAGTACACCTGTGCATGTTCCCGCCCCTCTTTATCTCTTAATGAGGATATTGTTCACATGTGTATTTTCTCATGTATTTTTGTGGTGTGTCAAATATGATACATTCATGTTGAAATAAAAGTCAGAGGATAAATTAATTGTCATTATGGTCATTTATGGATTAACTGTATGGATCCTGGAAATCATTAAATTTGTTTTCACGGAAAATGAAAAGTACATGTAATTGACAAAAAACATAATATTTTTTATATAATATTTTGAACATTTGGGGTCTGGGCTGTAACCATGAATTGAAAAATACCAGTAGAAAAATCAAGCTAGGTTCCAGAGAAGTGTGCGTAGGTCATGAAAACCTCTGGTTCTAAATTGCTGAAAATGCGTTACAGAGGATTTCAGAGAAAAAAAAATTATCATTTAGAAACTGTATGTGTTTTAATTTTGTTATAATGCTTTTATAGTTTGAACAGATCCTAGTTGAGAAAATTAATTAACAAATTTTCTGAACTAGAAATTGTTCTAACTAACAAAAAGAACAAACATATTAACAATTTATTACATTTATTTGCATTTTTTTTTATTCATAAAATACGCTAATAAACTACATTTTTTAACTAAGTAAACTGACTTGATGTTCTCCTGTAAAGTGTCGTCAAAACTTCTATTTTAGACAATACCACAGTGTTGCTGAAACGGCAAATGTGGCGTAAAACAGCAATAAATCAATGTTTTGTAGACACTTCATGCATCTCAATAAATTTTTGGTGCCTCAAGAGTTTTGTTCCAGCACCTACATTGTGGATCCAAATAATTAATTGTTGTGGTAGAAAGTGTCATATTGCATTACGTTAAAGGGGGTGTAGGGTTGATCTACAAATAGTATTTTGTCATGAAAAATGAAAAGGTAAGCTGTATAAGGTAGTCATAGCCATATACAAAACAGCTATGGAATCATCAGTAAACCATTGACACTTTTATCACAGTTCAAAAGACGACATATTGTACAATGTAAAATGTATTATGGGATGTCATGAAAACACTTTTACATATTTTTGGAAGATAACAAAACACACTTAATGGAAAGTGATAATTTTTATTTTTAGGAGATGTATTGTTGTTTGTACTTAAGGTGTAGTATTTGATTGGGGATAGCTTAGTGTTGGATTGATGATCTACTACATTTAGCTAAAGGTCATTCCAAAAATGCAATCTCTTGTGATTGTCCTGTCTTGTCATTCTTTAATGCTAACGGTCTTAACAGTAGTTTCCTTCCGCAACTAAGCTGGCATGCTAGTCATCATAAAAGTTAAATAACCTTTAATTATGACATGAATTATGATTTAATCTTTATTTACCAAAGTACACAAACCTGTATGCATAATAGTATACATTGTAGAGCATTGTCAAACTGTTAATATTTATCTTGTTTAATTGCAGGTGCTTGGGCTACAGATAAAGTGTTTCCATGAGATTATTACAATAGGTTATGTGGTCTACAGATCTCATAACCTACCGTGGTTTAGAACTCTCAGCTGGTACTTCTTGTTTGCCTCAAACTACTTCTTCTATGGAGAGAGTATGATCCACTATTTTGGCGTCCTTCTGGCTCGACAGGTAAGAATCCTGCTGGGGGGTTGATTTGTTTACTGTTAATTTTTACTCAGCATTATTTTACGCATGAAGGATGGATCATGGAAGTGGTAATTTTTTTTGTCCTTAAGTGTTGTTTGGAGATCTAATTCTGAACCAGTGTAATTGCAGTGTTTGTTTACATGTTTGTTATGGCATGTGCTAAACTGAAATTAAAAGTCCTCTTATTGTCCACCACTACTACTTGGTATGTAGCTTCCTCCTGTTAGGACGACGGATGGGATTGCATTTCACCAAATTCCGTTAAACAAAATTGACCATCACTCAAATAAATCTCTTCAAACTTCGCTATTTCTGTTAATACCATAGATGTGGTTGTATTCACTAGGTTTCACAACAAATATGGCCAACATGGTGATGCATATCGCACCAAAATGGTGATAAAAACCATATCTTTTACTCTTTGGTTCTTTGAAAAAAAGTTCTTAAACAGAAGTAGGAAACAGTGATTTGACTGGGATTGTGAGCATATGTTTTAAAAAAAGCCTCTAGTGGTGGACCTGCTATCTACTCAGCTTGTTCTTTTATAAACAGTTTTTGTGAGTGACCAATCTTCTTTATGCACCATTTACTGTTTGAATACACTATAGGCCTCATTTCACTCATAAGCAAGTTTCAAAGGCGTTGTAGGATAGAAATTAAAAGTGTGCTGCATGCTAAACTGTTTTTTTTATATGCTGGTGTCTGTCTCATAGTTCTCTCATGAAAGTAAAAGAAGCATGTGTAAATTAGTTGTGTTGCAATCTTCAATAGTTTGAGAATATTTTGGCAATGTAAAATGTAGATTTGCCTAAATTAAATATGGCTTCAGTTTGTGACAGTTCAGGATAAAAGAAGTATAACATTTGTATATCATTGAATCCAGTGATAATGATTGGAGAATATTTTGTTGTTTTTCTTCAGGAGTTCATGAGACCATTTGTAGTGTACCACCGTTTCATTGCATTCTCCCTGTATGTGGCTGGCCTGGTTGGATTTGTGATGAGTCTTGTGAAGAAACATTACGTCAAACAGTTTACTCTGGTGAGTTTATATTCTACAGGTTCTCTTATAATACACACAATATCACTTAGTCTAATAACCCGGATGCTTCTTCAGGTATATTGACATACCTGAAGTTTTAATTGTTGATTGATTGGTGGATAGTTGTGTTTTATGGTGCTCTATTATGTAAGAAGAAAGGGGAATACAATCTGCTGCTTACTTTCGTACCAACTGCCCACATCTTATTACACTGAATTTTGCATCCAATGTCCTGTGTGGTTGGTTGGAGGAAGCTACCTGATGCCCTAAGAGCTAATGTGGAACAGGAAGCTGATCTGTTACTCATCTCTTTGTAATGCGTCCTGTGAATATCCTGTCTTGTCTTTTTGCCAGTGGTGTCGAGGTTGGTTTGCTTAACCTGGCATGCTGTATTGTGAGTGAAATAACCTTAAGTACGGTTTAAAACCCCAAATCAAAGCAGCCAGTGCCATTTATGAGTGAAAAATAAATGATATATAGCTCAGAAACGTTTGACCAATTTTCTGGCTGTTTTCCCAAGAACTCTTTTTTTCTTTTTTTTCAGTTCGGCTGGACCCATGTGACATTGCTGATTGTAGTCGCCCAATCTCATCTGATAATGCAGAATATATTTGAGGGATTGATCTGGTGAGTTATGTATGTGAGATAATGGGATGTCGTGGGCTGGTAGAGAGCTTGGCCTTGGTGATCTGCTTGTCATGTCTTTGAATTATGGCCTTTGATTTTCTGGATTTCCACTGTAACAAGGCAAAGAAAAGCGTCAAGTATACAATCTGTTTCCATATAAGTGAAATACCGTTGAGTACAATATTATACACCAAACAAACAAACGATTCAATTGGTTGCCAGTGGCATCACGGGTGGTTTTAACCCTAACCCAGTGCTGAGAATTCCCGGTTTGTCTTACATAACAGACATGCCCTTTTTGGAGAGGACTCCCTGTGTGTAACAAACAGAACATGCACCACTTGGATATTAATTTATGAACATTCTATAGCTACATTCTGAATAGCATTCTGACAAATGAATTCATGGGAAAATTGGAACATATTTGAAAAGATCCCCAATAGTACGCATCAGTTTCATGACTGAATGTGTTTATAAAGAGTTGAAGTGAAAATGTGTATCGTCTGAGTGATTACAGTGCTCTGTTATCTATCCCCAGGTTATTGGTACCAGTCTCAATGATTATATGTAATGACATAATGGCTTACATATTTGGTTTCTTCTTTGGGAAGACTCCATTAATCAAGCTCTCTCCGAAGAAAACCTGGGAGGGCTTTATAGGAGGAGCAATCTCTACAATCATCTTTGGTATCATTGTAAGTACGGGTCTAAAAGTATATAGGTACATGTCTGCCCTTTATTTATTTTATGATTTAACTAAATATGACCGTATTGTCTCTGTGCTGCCTCACAGGATTGCATGTACATATACTTCAAGGCAAATACCCTATAACCTACCCAGACACAGAGTACACTTCACTGAAATTTGAAATACTGGTACTGAAGATAAGCTAGTGTACCGACACCAGGGTGTTATGTTAACACTCTATTAATTAATCTGCTACAAAATATATACATATTATATTTATCATGCCCCCTTTCTGTTGTTTAAGCCATTGTAATTCACAACATAAAGATACAGTATGCACTTCCATGAACTTTCGTTTGCCACATACATCTACAAAAACGATCTTTGTCGCGTTATTTGATTAGTGTAATCAAACAACTCCATAACCAAACTTTCTTTATGAGATTATGGTTGTTTGTTTCAGCTGTCACTTGTTCTGGTTCAGTTTGACTATCTGGTATGTCCTATCAGTTATGATGATGTCAACGAAAGGTTGTCCATGGAGTGTGAGAGAGACCCAGTGTTCAGGGTCACCCAATATAAACTTCCTGCCACCCTCAGGGGTCTCTTCGCATTTGTAAGTTCACTGTTCTATCATTATTGATCATCATATGTATAGGGCAAATCCGTCTTTAGTACCCATTTTCTAAATATTGCAAGAAAAGGGTTTTCTTCATTTTCCACGAATTTTCCACATTTATTGTCAAACAAGGAGAAGTTTACCCTCTGAGTGAGGTGATCAGCAGTACAGTGTTGCATATACATGTAACCTTGGTACCATATATCCCTTTGCCCAAGACCTGAACAGTCAAACACAATAAACTTTTATCTTAATGAGGCAAGGCAAACATTTCATGTCAACGCTGTAACATGCAATCAGGAATTATTGGGATAATTTTGACAGTTGTGCAAAAATGATATTGTCTGTCTTCTCTATATACAATGATATTTCCAGCTAAACAAACTATGGAGTATTTGATTGGTCTATGTTGTTTGACTTTGATAACTTTGACAGTCAAACGGCAATCGCGAATGCAGAGCCTGGGGAGATATCTGCCAGTGCCCTGCCTTGACAAGATGCATTTTTCCAGGTTAAAATGTACATTACAGTATCTTGATGCATTTTATTTCAGTTGCGTATACCATGGGAGTCTGTCCATCTATACCCCTTCCTGCTCCATTCCATAGCCATGTCAAGCTTTGCTTCCCTCATTGGACCATTCGGGGGATTCTTCGCCAGTGGTTTTAAGCGGGCTTTTAAAATCAAAGTAAGTTCTTTATACATCTCAATAATCCAGAAATGATAAATTGAACACAACAAACAGATTTTTCATTAGAAAATTAACAACTATCTTTAATTTTAATTATGTATTATAATTTTGCTGGCTACAGAATAAATTAAAACAAAAATAAGAACATACCATGAAACATTTAGCAGTTCAGACACTCTATTTATCGGACAGTCTCATAGGGGTAGTAATTTTTTTAACTAATTTTTTATCATTTTTGTAGGATTTTGGTGACACGATTCCTGGTCATGGAGGTATTATGGACAGATTTGATTGTCAGTTCCTCATGGCCACATTTGTGCATGTTTACCACTCCAGCTTTATAAGGTAAGGGGCATTAGCCATAGGCTAAAAACCTGTATACTGGAGGCCTCTGCTTGATATTGTTTCACCCACATACTTAAAATGTGTATACCTTAGGCCTGTGCTTTATAATGTAACGGGTGTAGCACAGTGGTTTAAAAGGGATATACCGTAGGCCTGTGCTTTATAAGGTAAAGAGTGTCACCCACAGGCTTAAATGGGGTATACCGGATGCCCGTGCTTCATAGTGTAACGGGTGTAGCACACTGGTTTAAAAGGGATATACCGGAGGCCTGTGCTTTATACTGTAAAGGGCATCACTCACAGGTTGAATAAGCATATATCTGAGGCTTGTGCTTTATAATGTAAGGGCTGTAACCCACAGGCTTAATAAGCATATACCTGAGAAATTGCATGAGCTTCTGCTAGATTGTTCTACTGAACCAGCCCCAAGAAGATTTAAACTGCCACAGGTAGCAAAGCTGGGGGTGTGGGCATGGGTTGTTTAATGGTCTTGATCTTGTATTAGTCGAGCTTGAGATGGCATTTTAATTTGTGTCATTGTTGATCTTATCACTATTTTAACTTCTCCCTTGTAGACATTTACTATATCATCTATTGGGTATTTACCGGAGTCAAAAATAATAAGTGGCTAGACTGTCATTACTATGCTCTTGAGGAAGATTAACTTCCCAACATTATCAAAAGACTTCACCTAGTATTGTTATGCTAGTGTTAATGATTGTTGGAATATACTGACATAATGTATGTGAAAAGATCTGGAGCACTGTGTAAAACCCAATTGAATCTATCAAAGAAAATTGGCATCCTCAATTAAACAGTATTGTTTTGTCTGCTTATTTCCAGGGCTCCTAATGCACAGCGTGTTATTCAGCACATGTTGACTCTAAAACCAGAGGAGCAGCTGGAGGTGTTTCACTTCCTGCAGGAGAAACTGATCTCTCGTGGTCTCCTTAATGCCACCGTTCACTAGCTCCCTCTTGTGGCCACACAGTTTTAATTTATTGTTGATAGTCAACGCTCTCTGGGATTAGCTAAGGGAAAGACTGTTTTATGTATATGTGGTCTGGAGTTGTGACTTTATAGTGTGAGTCTTTATCAAAGAAAACAGCTGGACTGTTCTTATGTCTTAAATATGTGAACTCATCAAACATCACTGTACGCTGATTTTTATGATATTCTACTAGTAAAGGTCAGGCACAAATTGTATTCAGCATCACTATTGATCAGTGGTCACTGTTCATAGCTTGCACATATTACTTTGCTTTCTGTTTCACCCCGTTTGGGGATAGCTGTACCAAATGTTAGCTTTGCCCTATCCAATTATAATGATGTCATGTAATCTGAGAAACAATACTGCTTAATTAACATAAAAAATAAATAAATTGAAATTAGTTTTTTTTTTTGTTGATCAAATCCTCTTGTTATTGATAGTTTCATTGAAGCAAAGTGTAACCGCTCATAATTGTTTAGCACTAGTGAAATTGTTTCCAAATGCAGATCACTTCACATGTTATATTGGTGTAATTGGGTCTATTTATAGTTGGAGTAATCACTATTAGTATTAGTGAAATAAACTTGAGCAGGACGCCAATCAATCAGCAAACAAAATGTACATAAAGTTTTTTTTACTAATTGTGGTATCTTTTCATCCAATAGGGTTTTTTCAAAGAGTGGGAACAATGTAGATGATTATGATATTTGTTAGAACACAATGAAAAATAGGATTATCTTAAAATCTCATAAAATCAGGACCTTCGGTGATTTATATTGAACATTTAGTTTTTTAGTCAGGAAGAGAATATAGTGACCAAGGGACTTAAAATAACATGGGCATTTGCAGGAGGTTGGTGGAAACGTGGCATTGGGGCAGACCAATATACCATTGCTGTTGGGGCTTGTCTTTTTAGCATTGTTTTCCAGGCTTGTATTGTATTTTGTTAACAATTTATTGCCAAGTCTCCATCATCCATTCGTTGGAGCTGACACCCTCTCATATGTGTTAAACTTAAAATCTTAGTGGACGGGAAAAAAGATGTGAAACAGCTGATGTTGCACAAATCAAGTTTTAAAATGATAAAAGCTTCATCCAAGAACACTCAGATGTACATAAAAATAACATAATTGCACTGAATTAACCCAAAAACAATCCCAAAACAGCTGAAGTTTCCATTATCATGTTGGTCAATTTAACCTCACTGAAGTTGAATGGATGACTTTAATTTGTTTTATTGTTGATCCTTATGTTGTACATACACTTTATTTCTTAACGGGTGATAATTAATTAATGCAGCAAATTCTTAACCTATATAATTTATTTTATCATGAAATTCAGTTGTTCATATTTGCTTTCAATTATTATTTAAGTTGATTTTTTTTATAAATTTTGTACAAAATACCTGTATATGTCTGAAATAAATGAATGAACTAGTGAATCCTAGTTTGATTAAGAGAGTTGATGTAACTTTCATTGATACAGTTAACATAGGTGTTCAATACAAATGTATAAGCCTGGTGTAGCCTGCCTTTATTCATTTTCCAGTAACACTAGTTATTTTGATTTAGCTCTATTTCATATCAAATAGTTTTACAAATGCATGCCAACATGTACTTCTTAAAAAAATTGGAAAGAGCTTTTTTACTGTACCAAATATTTATCTTTTAAAGTGTGTGTGTTTTTTTAGTCAACTAGTCTTCCCTGAATGCTATGCTGATGAATTATTGGCATACCAAGTGTGTAGGTCCCATTGTGTTGGTAGTATGGTAAATTCATATGTCCCTACTCCCAACAGCCTGGTTTTGTTAACCCTAGCTTTTGTTTTTACAAGGCCGCAGTTAGATATATTCACTGTCGGTATTTTACTGTCCACATTTTAAAACAGGAATATATAATATTGATAACCAGTTATTTAAATTGATATATTCATTGTACAGCTTGGTCGTTTAGTTTGAAAAATATGTAGTTTGATTTAAATATGAGATCAGAGCAGGTTTACTTGTATGTAATATTATGAACTGTACTAATAGTTCCTGGCAGTGGTAGAACTTCAACATGGAAGAATGTGATTTTAATTTTGGTCACAGTTTTAGGAAAAGATAAAATCATTTACTGAATTGATTTTGTTACATTATCTGAATAAGTATAAGGGGGACATTTGAAACAATAAAAAGTCATAAGATCTAGTCAATATAAATCCACAATGGTTTTCTTCAGAAGAGTGGATAATGCCATGGGTTTATAGGTACATGTATGTTGGATCCGTTTAGTGCTCCCACACAGGTGTAACACCCACTGGCAACCATAGGTGTATAAAAGATGTGACCAAAGAAAATTACGAGATTCATATTCATTTTCTGATACTTAAGTCTTGACACCATTAAGTATAAGAGTATACACTGTTAAATAGTATACAGATGCCTTTTATACTGGGGTAGATGATAAATAATATAAAGATACGGTTTTCATTGTTTCTTCTAGTTGGATGGTTATATTTTATGTTGAAATTTCCTTCTGTACATATGATTTTATAATCCACGGTTTCTGCCCCAGTGGCTAAATGTGGTAGTGGCCAGGGGCTGGATTCACAAAGCGCTCTTAGCTTACGTTCAGCGTAACTGTCATGGCAACACTATGTCTTCAACACTGGTCGTCATGGGAATTATCTTTTGCGTAAGCTAAGATCGCTTTGTGAAACGAGCCCCAGCCTTTTATTGTTCCCAATGTATTTGATCAATGCTTTGTCCAAGATGAAATGTATTTGAATGTTATATTATCTGTGTCACACAGAACAATGACCAATCATGATAAAAAGTTATATGGGTATTAATAGAAACTTTCACACTAATCAATACCGCTGGGAATACACTCCCACAAGTTAATCAGCTTTAAGGGCTTTTCAAGGTAAGCACAACAAAAATCAATTGATGTTTACTGTACACTAAAAAGAGTATTGTTTACCCAGCAAAGCTTTGGGTTTTAACACAATTGTGCGGGAAACTTTGCGAGATAATGATGGGTGGAGATAATGATGGGTGTGTCATATTGTTGTTTGATCTGTGGGTCAAAAGATGTTACAGTACTTGTGTATTTTAACATAATCTCACCCACAACACTATGTATTTTGAAGCATTAAAATATGTATATATAAACATGAATGCAATGCATTTTCTTTCTTTAATTAGGTTATTAATTGTTTTAAAATTAAATCGATTAAATATACAAATATTAAGGTAAAACGTAAACTATTGATAGCTTTAATAGTTGGAACATATTGCATCACAACAGACAATCAATTGCTGACTATTTGGGACAAATCAAAGTATTTTACTCCTAGTCAAACTTTGCTGAACTGTGCTTTACATCATGTAGCCTACTTGTCAATTGGTGTTCAGTATATTGTTGTTTAATAACAAACTTTGGAAAGATAAACTCAGTTTTCATCAAATGTCCCTGGTTGATTTATATGTACCAATTATTTGTCTATTTCAACATCAAATATGGCCTCTCTTGTCAGGTAAGCATATCGGTCTACAGCCAATGTTTCTCGGAAATGGATGCAAAGAAAACCCCTCCTCATGTGGTCACTAGTTTGTGATGTGGTATACTCTATTGCAGACATTTAGTTGAGTAATGTCCACCGTTAATATGCAGACCAACTGGTTGGACTAGAGAAAACTTGCCATTCTTCCTGTAGCTGTATTTGTTAGTTTAATCCTTCTAAACAAAAATCATGTGATTTATCCTCGAGACAGCAATGGTGTATCCAAAATATTGTCTACTTTAGTTAAGAATAAGCTGGTGTTTTAGACAAATTAATAAACTGTTTAGAAATACAATATTGTTATGTTGTTTATTAATGGTTTGGAATCAATATTATGATATCAGAGCTAACCTGGCTTTCAAGTTTTGTATTGTCACAGTGTATTTCTGAGACAATGGAATAGTAAATGACATCAAGTACTGCAGGGTCCACAAGAGGTTATTGTTGGTTGGTGTGTCATTGGAATATTCATTCCAACGAGTGTAACAGATTGGGATTCTGTGAACTATCAGATTGGTTACAATTAGAACCCAACGTCATTAAGCTTGAGAAAGGTGCTAGTATCTGCACTGAAACGTTGCCTGATAATAATCATAGAAGTTGAAATCCATATAATTGTGTTATGTTAAAATTATTACTGTACAGTTTTGTACCAAATTATTCTAAAGAAAAACTAGAAGCCAGGCAGAAAGATAAATGTAAAAGAACACTAGTTACAGCTCTGCAGGACTAGATGGGAATACATCTTTTTATAGACTGATAGTCAATGTGCAGGCCTAGTTGCACGGTTTAACAGGTGTTAGCATTAATGAGGAAGTACAACTTTCCATATCAGTACTGAGTCCAGGCTCTTGTTCTGGGCTACCTTTACTGATACAGGGCTTCTCCTGTTGTTACAGAGCTGAACCCCAGGCAAAACTGCCCTGCCTTCTCTGTGTCTAGCTTCAACAGCTCAGAGCATTGTTCTTGAACTTACTTTTGTTAACTTTAAATGGGTCAATTCATGCTGAAGGTCCCTTTCATAATTGGATGGCACAAAATGTTTTACGCACACTCTGAAGTTCTTTAACCTGTCAAATGGTGCAAATTCCGATTTTTACCAGCCACTCCCTTAAAAGACGTTATCTTTCAGGAAACCGTGGAAAATGAACCAATTAATAAATGACTTATATTTAATTAATTCCTTGATCTGAGGGCTGGTATGTCACTAAAATGGCATTAAAGAACTACTAAAAGCCATGATACAACAGTGTGGATTCTCCTTTAAATAAGGGTCAGAAGTCAAACCCATATAATGAGACTAACCAATTATTTTTGTTTGTTTGATTGGTGTTTAACGTCGTACTCAAGGATATTTCACTTATATGACGATGGAGTATCCACTCCACACTGCCTTATAACGGTGGAAAATCGGGAGGAAACCTCGTAAAAACCACCCCCGCGATTGCTGGAGCCACAACATGTGACTCGCTCATATACCTGATGGTCGAAAGCATGTTCAGTTCAGGAAGCGCACTCGCTACCACTGAGCCACGGCCGCGGGCCTGCATCGTTATAGACTTGTATTATAAGTCAATACAAAAATGTCCTTAAATTAATACAGAACAGGTTGATTTAACAGGTGTTAACATTAATGGGAATCAATCACTTTCCATATCAGTACTCAGTTTAGGCTCTTTTATACGCTAAGCTTACTGGTACTGGGCTAGGGATCAGTGAAAAGATTGGTGTCTTTCTCTATTTGTGGACGAGCTGAACTCGAGGCAAATGTGCCCTGACTTCTTTCTGTGTGGTGCCGAAGCACCTCGCCCTTCTCGAAAGTATTCCTGCATATCCTAGACTTTTGGTATGGGCAAAATAAAATACATACGGTATACAGTATCTTTTTTAACGCATTTTTGTTAGCTTTAAGTCGGTCAGTTTGGGCTGAATGCCCTTTCATAATCGGATGGCACAAATTTTTGGGAACACTCAAAAGTTCTTTGTACGACGTTAAACACCAATCAAACAAACAAACAAACTCAAGTTCTTTTACCTTTCAAATGATGCGTTTACTGGCAAAGTTTTTTTTTCCTGATTTTTACAATCGCCTTAGAAAACAAAAAATCTTTCAGAAAACAGATGAACAGAATACATTTTGCAATAACCAATTCAGAATTTCCACATCCAGGTACACAGAAAGGCAATAATTCTTGTCTGACATGAGATATTCATTCGTCTAACACTTATATAGTATACGATATGTGTTGTGGGTCACTTGCATAACGAGCGTTACTTCCGGTTTGTAATATTTTAATTACTGACTTAATTGTAATTAATTTCTTGATCTGAGGGATGATATGTTACTAAAATGGTATTTAAAAACGACCAAAACACACTGTAAAATCGCATCCGTTCTACTTTAAGGTTATTTTCCCTAAATACGTCTGACCATGACTGTCCTCTAAAGAATGAGAGTGGTCATTTCTTGACCAAACAATTGTCCGGTCATAACATTTGTTTCATTATTTGCGCAAATGAAACAACTGGATGCGAGAATATTATATTTGTGTATAAATATTCCGTCTCTCACCTTGAGAAATCACGGACAGTAAATATCACCCATTGTTGTTACGCCAGGTGGTACATCACAGTGTAGCGACCATTCGCTACCCTTTCAGTAGGATTATATGTTTCCTTTTTTTACAAACGTGCACGCATTCTCTTGGGATCGAACCAAAGACTTCTGATTGCTTATAATAACCGGGAAATAAACCGATTTTCGATTGAGCTTCCAGCGAAGTCGTTGTGCCTCAAATATCTTCGCTTTTGTTTCATATATTGCCACCTCGGGGTCGAATCAATTTGAAGGAAGTAGTTAATTGATTTGTTGTCCCCATGGGGTTTGTTTTAATCATATAACTTTAGTTGTAATTTGAAACTATTTCTTTCACACTGATGGCTATAGTTTATCTAGTAAATTGAATTAATTATAGTTTGTTGTACTTTACACTGTTGTTATAGGGGAGAAAAGGGCAAGATCAAACCATACTAATGCATGTAAAGATTTAAAACCGTTTTCAAGTTAAGATTGATAGTCTGTTTTATATTTGGAGTATTGATAATTAAATCTCGTATTGATCTAGGGGCAAACGTACGGTTATGAATGGTTGTCACACCGATAAGCCTTGTCGTTAAATCCAGAAAAAGCAAGGCTTTTCTGATTGATATACGACTCCATTTGTGGGAAATTCATCAGGAAATATCGGTTTTACCGAAGACCACCGTATTACCATCATGTAAGCCCAATGTACCCTAAATGTACCTCCAATGTAAGGCAGGGAGTCATAATATAGATATTTAAACCTTACACAACGCCTTTCTGATTGATATACGACTTCATCAGGAAATATTGGTTTTACCGAAGATCACCATATTGTGTGTAAGTAGTTTTTTGCATTGGTTTCAACTCGTATTTATATCAGCTTGCACTCACTAGTCTAGATACTGTGGGGTGTAACTCTTTAATTCATATTCTGTAATATATATTTTTTCTGGATCAGCTGCAACGTCTTTATAATCTTGCACATCACACTGCCTCTGTTGAGTATTTAACCATTTCCATACGTTTTGACATTAAAAATTAAACTACGACATTATCCCCTCTTCATCTTGTCCTCGATTGAGGGTAGAAAAAGAATAAGTCTTCTGTTTGCTCAGTGTATCGACCCTCAGCCCTGATGGGTAATCAACTTCATGTATGCCATCCAGTTTTTCAAGCTGACTGGGCCTAGGAAACTAAGGTCAATCTTAATCGTAAAGCCTAGTTAATGAGTTACGAACTGACTTATTTCTTGGCGGAAAATTAACTGGATATATAGAGCGTGCAGTTGTCTCCAGGGCGTGGTTCATACAGCAAAAGCCTTGTCGATGTGCGCGCTCGGTGTTTCCCACCTAACTCATCTGTGTCTTCCGTGTCTTGATCACTCCTGTCATCCAGTGGCTAGAGTGAAAGTGTTGAAATGAAGTTTTCATTCAAGTTTGTAGATCTCAAATGTGATTCGACTGATTCAAAATTTGTTGGCGGCAAGTTAGAAATCGTCAACATTCATACGTTTGTTTGTGTCTTGCAGTGAATGAAATTGATTCCTAGATCCATCCGTTTGTGTCTTTATAATTGATTTGTTATAATTCACAAGAAATAGTAAACGAAGCACTAGATGATAACATCCATTGTATAGAATCAAACTTATAATTTATTGGTGATAAAGGTGTTCGGTTCCTCATAGAACGTAATTGTATATGGTATAAGAGGCTCCGATGTAGATTTAAGAATAAATATTTGTTATATCAATGGTTAGCTCTTGTCACTAAATAGTTTCGGTAAACTATTTTTCGGCGTCTCTTGTCACAAAATAGAAGACGGAAAGGTAATCAATGTAAATGTTTTCTTAGGAACAGTCAGTGAATGTCTAAAGAAATAAACGTAGGGTCATTTCTTTAATGTGGTCATTTTTTTCAACTTTTGAATAATTACATTTGCCTATTGCGCTACGCTTATTTTCAACTGGTATAACCCTAAACAGTGTCGAATGTCGCGATTTAATTACTTTTTCGATGAATAGAATGCTCTTTTCAACAAAATAGACCCACATACGGCTGTATATAGATCGGTTGAAATATCGTACGCCTAGTATTATGTCTCAATATAATGACAAAACGAAAATATTTTGTCTGGTAAATACGGTTTAAGGTGAAGAAAGACTGTAGATCTCCAAAGCAATATCCCATGTCGCCGGTCAATTTCCTCTTCAGATAACCACGCTGGATCGATGCACGGACTCGAAGTTGAAACTTTCTGTTATATTTATGAGATTGCAAGCTGGACTTGACAAGTGGTCAATCTCCTAGGGTATTTAGTACTTGTTTATATTTGTTAATTGGGAGATGATTGTAGGTAAGTGGAAGACAAAAAAAAAAAAACAGTATAGCGAAAGAAATATCATTCGTAATTCGAAATATGTTAAAATAAAAATTGAAATGCTTGAGTTGCTTAAGGTTGGGAGAAGGTTATTTTTCATGAACCCATAATGATTGCTTAACTAAATTGAAAAAGGTTGAATTTCGAAGTTTTCTGATACAAGTTGCTTTTAAATGCGAAGGAAATGTTCATAGGATGGACGATCATATTGGATACTTTTTCACTGTCAATATCCAAATGTTAACAAGAGCTTCGGTAAACCCAATAAACGCCCTCATGGGGTGTCATTTAGACATCTTATCAAATATGTTTACCATGGTAACCAATACTATTGTACACAACATACCCATCTTCTAAGTTTATACAGCTTAAATCGATTAAGTTAACCACCTAGTGACACGGACTGTAAGCCATCCAATGGGAAGGAAAAGTATTGCTGAATCCATAAGAGTTCTCCTCTGGATCATATCAAACAAATCATTACTGGTAAATCCATAATAATAACAGACATAACTACAGTGAATAGTGAATATGAGTACCAAGATTCAGAGAGTTAGACGGTATACTTTTCGATTCAGCTCTGGGACAAAATTCATCTCCAATGTTATAACGCATTCGGTCATCCTGTCAGACTCGGGAAGGATGGAACAAAATTGGCGGATCCATTATAGCAAATGACGCAACAACAACACATGGTGAATGTGTATCCCAAATTTCATAAAGATATGTCTTATATATATTTAGCTCTGCTCTGGACACGGATAAGACAAATCCAGACAGACGCCTGCCTGACTTATGTATATAAATACCTGTGAATCTAAACTGCACATGCAAAAGACACAAGTACTGTTAATGTTGATTTCGTGTGTCAAGCGTCAAAACTTAAGGTCATATAGTTATTACCGCACTCTGAAATTGAAACAATTTAGACAGCCACAGGACTTACAGAGAGAACAGTATTGATGAATCAATACTAGTATGAAGGCACATTTGCAGTTTAAGATTACAAAGTGAATTTTTCTATAATGAATTAAGTTTCATGAATGTTGACTTTGGAGATGTTGGAAACAAAATTTACCGCTGTTGGCCATTAAGTCCTGCTTTGGAACCTTAGAAAGAAATAAAGCCAAAATGGCGCACTAGTGATTCTATATACCAAGTTTCATATCGATAGACCTTATAGTGTTATTGTCCTCCGGACTTGGCACGCAGCTTTTGTATCGTCGCCAATCATTTTGTGATCATCGGATAATAAATGATATTCCATGACGTCAAGAAGTGCTGGTTCACCAGGGGTCACAGGTTCGATGGGAATCTCGAAATATTGATAATGGTGTTTTATTTTCGAAAGAGTGTCCTCATCATTCGTAATAGACCCGCCTTTAAAGAACATAACACATGTCAGCCCATTGGGATGCTACTAAAAATACCAGAATCCTATTTTTCAACTAAATGTCCAGTACCATACATACATATACCCTATGCTAAAGAAAGATTCCTGTCCAGTAAAAGCTCTTTGACGAGTAGAGATAATTGCATTTGCGTGTGCACTGTGACAGGCCTAGGTAAACTTCCCAGTTGAATTTTGCTAACTATTGTCGATTGGACAACCGTTCGGCACCGTGAACAATATGGATTTTACAGATCTTCTTCAAGCGGCAATAAACTATCAAGGTGTTTTAATACTCAGGAGACCGACTAACACCGTCTTCTATCAACAACACTTCATAGCAATGACAAAGACGAGAAGTAAATAATTCATGTACTTCCAATAAACCAATATCATGGTTGACGCAAAAATGTATAACCTTCAACAACAACAATAGCAATAGTCACGGGTCGATAAACAATTTTACGCTCACCATTGAAGTTTGTAATTAAATATAGCCAAGACAATGTTTTGTTATTTATTTAACACCATTGCAAATAATTTGTTGTGGGTTTGCTGTACAATAATCATAAGGAGATGTTTATTATATCACCTAATCGCAGGCAAATGCTGAAACTTATACTATCAAATTGTAATCTATAAGCAGGTGACATTCAAAATATGTCATATTAAAAAACCAAAGATTAAGATTGTTTGTTTGATTGGGGTATAACGTTGTACTCAAGGGTATTTCACTTATATGACAACGCATTGTCCACTTTACACGGCACCTAGCCTTATTACGGTGGATACCAGGAGGAAACCTTGCAAAAATCACCCCTGCGATTACCGGAGTCAAATAGTAAGAAGCTACTTTTCCATCTTTGTACTGAGACGAATGCTAGACAGATATGAAAACGCTTACCGATGGAGAAGCAGTTGCTTTTTGTGTTTCCATTTATCAGATTGTCCGTAATTGGTCTTTAATCGCGAAATAGGTCTCAGCTGATGCCAGTCTCTTTGGTTTGTCAAACTATGTATAAGTTTCCGCACTCGACAACGTACCGATCTCTACCTGTTCCGAACGAAACTAACTGTGCCTGAAATCTTATCCGCGAATGCATGCTTAGACACACACCTTATAGTACGTGTTAAAGGAGAAGGCACGCGATTTTATAGTGGGTTTTGGCCGTTTTTAAATACGATTTCAATAAGATAACAAATAATAATAATAACAAAAGATAAGATCAAATTTAGAAACTTATTAACATTAAACTAGTAATTAAAGTTTTACAAACCGGAAGTGACACACAATAACAACACCATGTAATATGCTATAGCTTCGATAGATCTATCATATTCGAGTCAAGTTCTACTGAGAAATTTGTTATCAGGCAGATTAATGACCGTACGGGTTGGTACGAAATTATTTGCACAAAAAATTGAAACCAAGAAGAAAGATATAAAGACAAACGATGTGTGAAAGCCTGGACCCGAATACGCATCGTTTTAGACTATTATAAGTCAATATGCAGGCATGGTAGCACAGAAAACAAGTCGCGCATGGTGTTGAATGACCTGGATTGTCACATCTAATAACTTGATTAACGTAAAAAAAATCAATACAAAAATGCCCTTCAATAGACAGGACAGGTTGATTTGACAGGTGTTAACATGAATGGGAAAACTGTCAATATCAGTACTCAGTTTAGACTCTTTTTCTGCGCTAAGCTTACTGGTACTGGGCTAAGGATCATTGAAAAGCTTGGTGTCTTTCTCCCGCTGTTGACTAGCTGAACTCGAGGCAAAAGTGCTGTGCTTTCTTTCTGTATGGCGCCGAAGCACCTCGCACTTCTCGAAAGTATTTATGCATTTCCGAGCTTTTTGGTATGGGCAAAATAAAATACATACAGTATACAGCATCTTTTGAAACTCATTTTTGGCACACACTTTCAAGTTCTTTAACCTGGCAAATGATGCGTTTACTGGCAAAGCTTTATTTCTGATTTTTACAATCGCCTTAGAAAACAGAAAATCTTTCAGAAAACAGATAAACGGAATTCCTTTTGCAATAACCAATTCAGAATTTCCACATCCAGGTACGCAGAAAGGCAATAATTCCTGTCTGAAATGAGATATTCATTCGTTTAATACTGATATAGCATACGATATGTTGTGGGTCACTTGCACCATGCGCGTCACATCCGGTTTGTAATATGTTAATTACTGACTTAATTGTAATTAGTTTCTTGATCTGAGGGATGCTATGTTACTAAAATGGTATTTAAAAACTACCAAAAACACACTGTAAAATCGCCTCCGTTCTCCTTTAAGTTTATTTTCCCGCAAAACGTGTGACCATGATTGTCCTGTAAAAAATGAGAGTGGTCATTTCTTGACCAAACAATTGTCCGGTCATAACATTTGTTTTATTATTTGCACGCATTCTCTTGGGATCGAACCAAATAATTCCGATTGCTTATCGGACAATTTAGCAGAATTTAACTGGGAAATAAACTGATTTTCGATTGATCTTCGAGCGAATTGAATTGATTATAGTTTGTTGTACTTTACACTGTTGTTATAGTGGGAAAATGGACAAGATCAAACCATATTAACGCATGTAAAGATTTAAAGACGTTTTCAAGTTAAGATTGGTAGTCTGTTTAATAATTGGAGTATGATAATTAAATCTCGTATTATTCTGGGGAAAATGTTCGGTTATGAATGGTTGTCATATCGATAAGCCTTATCGTTAACTCAAGAAAAAGCATCATTGAGCATGCTCGTTATCTTCTTTGATAACATACTTTCAGAGATAAGAGTTCTCAACTGTCTCAAACTGTGATATAGGTCACACTGTGGGTTATTTTGTTAACCGTTCGGTATTTCTCGCATGGATATTGTTCTCTTAACTTCTGTAGTGTGTCTATCCTGCTTTGAAAATGACCTTTTTCAAAATGAATTTTTCTGTACCGGCAATACATTTGTTAGCAAACCACATGTCACCACTGTGTGCTATTCCGAGAGTGAATTAGGTAAATAAACTATATTGTGTTATTTAGATCAGTGTTTCCGCTGCTGTGCATTTTTGAGAGAATCTGAGAAATGCGGATGTTTATCAAAGCAGATCATAATTGACCCAGAAAAAATATTTCAGATAAAAACTGTGGTCAATTCAGTAGCCATGTAGTATTGCCTGACATCAGTGGAAGCCATGTCTATTGAAGAGTTACAACAGCTTTTCTCGAATACCGTCAACGGCAAATTGATTGTGAAAACAGAATTTCCCCTTGCTCTGGCCCGAGCGTATGCTCAGCGCTTGAAATTATGTTACAAGCTTGCTATGTCCTTAATTATTCTTGGTCAAATTGGACACGAATCGCCTTACGGATTTGTGTAGATGCTAGAGTGAAGTGGTTCACAAACAGTTCTCCTGCTACCACGTAAGTAATTGACTTGTCATTTTAATATTATCGACCTACCTACCAGCTCTAGAACAAAGCCTTTACCTTTCAATTACAAAACAAAATCTTCATTGGCTTCCAGATTTTCTCGACACTTAATGGTAGTGGTGTGTAAAGACAAGAAGATCACACAATTAAGAAGATCGCCGCGTTTACCTTTACAAGGATCACATAAAACGGTCAAGCAGAAAGGATGTGCAATCTGTCTGTAAAGCTACTATAATCCACAATGTCTGCTTATGATTATCATTTACTAAGGTAAGATTTTAGTTCAAGTATTTTAGACAAGTTCGTAAATGGTGTTAATCTAATATTTTTTTATTCGTATATCCCGGATATATACTGCCCAGTAAAACAAACCGCTATTTTGCAAATCCGACTTTCCATTCTGCTAAATTGCAGAAGAGATTTTAGCAATTTATAGTGGTTGACTGTATTACTGTATTTTTTTGTTTATTTGTTTTTGTCATAAAGGAACTACATAAGTGTTTGTTTGATCAATTAAATATAAAAACTTAGCAATTAATTTTAAAAAAAACATCATTCATTCTTCGTGTACACCATCTTAATGTACATGTTTGTTATGTACCGTGTGTGCTAACATCTAAATTCCTCCACTTTGGTCTCATTGTATATTTATCGCTTGTAATATAGATGTGGAAGTTCCCTGTTAGTTTATGCATACATATGCTGCTATTTTTAATTTGTGTATTTATCAGTATTTAACTTTACATTGTACAAAACCTTCCTGATTGCAGCACAGAAACGATTATATCAAATTGGCTATATTAGCCGTTATTAGAAGACAAATTGGCAGGCAAATGTATTCACTACTCCGCTGAGTGTTGTTGTTGATAATAAGCGTTTGAATTATATTTATCTATGCATTCGTCACTTCATAGAGCGTAGAAGTTGCACATTATTTGCTTATTCTCTATATCATCCGCAGTGCTATAATAGATTAAAGCAAAAGTTTCATCATCATATTATTTACAGAACCTCATTTGAAACGGCAACCTATACGGGTTTAGATTATTTTTTGATTTCAATATTACTATTACCATTTATCGAAAGTACAATATTTTGCTTGTTTAGTAATCTTGATTCGTTTTCTAATTTCACTTGTTCAATTCACTTACAATAGGAAAAATAGATGGACACATGATGGAATGCTTATTGGTAACACTAGTCTATATATACTAGTTATGTTACGTTTATTAAGTAAGGTCTAACACGCCAAACGCTCAAAATATATTATAATTGTGACTTTATGGTTTTAAATATTGTTATTTGAAGTACATTTTAGCTGTTTGTTAATTTACAAATCTCAGGGAAATGCCTACTCGTCGTCCATTCTTTACCACTAACAATTTCTTTTATGCAAAGTTCATCTCAAAATAATCAGATGTTTTTTGTTTTTACGTCTTTGTATTTTATTTAGATATATTTCTTCGATGTTAAAATTTCAGTATTTTTTTTATCTCAGATTCTAGTTTTGTAGCTCGGACTAATTAGACAAAACACGAGGGACCGTTTTATGAAATAATGTGCACTATACCGATATAAAACAATTGATATTTTTCTGTTAGTTTCAGAAAAGAATATTTTAAGATTTACATTTAAAGATTATTCAGAATGTATGCAAATGTTTCGCAAAAATAATGTTGGAAATCAAACGGTAAAACGTTAAAAACAAAGTATTGACCGAGTATCATAAAGCAGGTAAAACACCCTTTTTAAGTACTATTATGATTTGATATTTTGACTTCTTCAAACAAATTGTCTTTTTTATTTATAGACATGTAAATTCTTTGTACATTCTATGTATTGTCTATTCAATGGTCACTGGTTGATTGGTTAGTATTCAAATGACATCAAATTATGTTATCTTTTAATGCACTCCACATAAGACAGCTTTCGTAACACAGTTGTAAATAATGGATTTTTCCTACGAACAAATATATCCATTTTGTGTTACATATAAAAAGAATCACGGCTGCCTCTATAAACGCATGCTGATATTATGAAGAAGCAACAATGACGTCCTATTCTGAAGAAATATAATTAGCTTTTGCCTCAATTAGATACATTTCTCTGATCTGTTCCTTTCTATATACGTCATGTTGGCTTTATTAAATATTTTTTGCAGATCAGTGATTACCAAGTAGACGCATTTAAAGGCTTACAAAGCACCTTTGTTGTCCAATAAGTGTCCCATACACGCTCAAACTTTTCCATCAATAACATTGATCTCAATAGCATTGGCAGTTTGACATTTGCCCTACACGCTCAATATATATTGTTCAATATTTAGTTTGTGCCCAACTTGCGTTGGCTCTTGTGCTAGCCTTGAAGCGAACAACACCAGAAAAGGAACGAAAATGGACCAAAAATTGGTTTCAGCAGCACACAAAATTTGGTCATACCGTATTATTATAAGAACTGAGAGGCAATGAGCCGTGGGACTATAAAAACTTTTAACGAATGGATGGAGAATCATTTGATGAACTTTCGGAGCTTGTTACACCTTTTATAAGCAAACCATTTTTTGATGGTTTGCGCAAAAAATATCTAATGAAAACAGCTCTGTCAATATATTGACATCAGTACTTTTAGGTCGTCAATATCATCCATACACGATCAAAAACATTTCATATAATTTGACGTCAATACAATTGTAACATAGTTTGAGTGTGTATGGGTGGCTTTAAAGACACATTAATCATATGATGATTTACACTGGGTCATATTACTATCAATAACACACACACGTTGACTTACAGCAAAATCAAGAACATACACTTTTCATCATATTAAGCACTTAAAATGTGTTGTGGTTAATGTTTGTGTTGTAAGTTACTGTTGTAGTGTTGTCCTGCCACACGCGTGATGCTGAGCACGGCGTTTATCGTCACTGGTGAAGATTAAAGGAAAAACCAGACATAAATCAATTCAAAAAGGTCAAATGTTGCTGAAAGAAAAGCCTTTCTCATGGAGTTCAAAGCCTTTACTAAATAAGGTGTTATACCTGTCGCACTCTTGATTAGACTACGCTATGAAATAAACGCGCTCCGTTGATTTGTTTACAATACCGACGTGTCCCCATAGAAAACCGAAGAAGCCAGTGGACTGCAGTAAGGACAACCAGGAATATTAACGTAATTGTTTATTCTCATTCATTCAGCATTTCGTTCTTGCTACAAGAATCTATTTGGCAATAGGGAGACCTAATGTTTTGGCAATTTCACACTAGATTAAACCCTTAATCATCTTTAACAATTGGGGTAAATATCGCCTGGTCGTATCTGTACAGCCATCTGGCTTAGAGCAGTTTGTTTGAAGAGTAGCCTTTACTGGAGGAAAATTAACTTCCCAAGTTTATGGCAACACTTCACATTTTGGTTGTGTTAGTGTCAATTATTGTTGGAATACACCGCCGTTATATAAGTGGCATATCCTTAAACACGGCGTAAAATACAAATCAATCAACCAAGGTATCTGTACACATGAAGTTGAAAATGTACAAGCTATGATCACGCCGTCATGTGGTGGAAATTATTTTAAGTTCGTTGCAAATCACCAATCAAACAACCAAGCTATGATCTGTTGAATGTTAAACTTCGGCTTAATCTGTCTGCGGACCCAACAACCAATTAACAGTTGATTTCACTACAATACAGTTTATATGTTAGTTTTACATAAACATGAAGTTAATGTCGAAAATATCTACCAGAATTTTATCAATTTTCTCCTGCTTTCATATTATTTAGTATTCAAAGCATGGTTGATTCAAAAACGTTCTGTGAATCTAGCGACATGAGTGTAGCTAAAGTCATTCACTAACAATTCACATGCAAAAATAAACTGTACCTGATACTTGGCTATGCGGTAAAATTTGAGTAATATTTAACCATTTATATAACTTAGCGAATAAATGAGAATACTTGCAGCATGTGTCGTAACTAATTTATTTACTATATAGTGTTTTGGAGTTGTGGATATGACAAGACCTTAAACCAGATTTCAGGTTATATTCTGGTTCAGCTAACTCATTACGATACGAAACAAATGTAATTATAAAATTCCCCTGTTAATACGGCAGCGTTCATGACGGGTTTATCAATTTGATTTGACATATGGTGATGACGTGTTGGTGTAACCGCTTTCATTTACTGTTTGGAAGCGAATGAGCTACTGATTGGCTTAAAGTCGGTCGGTGCGAAGTCTTTCTGAAATAAGAAACATTGTTGTGAAAATATGTTTAAAAAATGCTGAGCTAGAAGTACCGGATGTTTTGAGATTCTGGTAATCATATACAGAGAAAGATAAATTCACCATATTCATACAATGCAGAAACAGAGCAGAAACAACATAAAACAAAACGGAACTTTTTGACAATTGCAAAGTGTTGTGCCATTCGTCCCTTTATATGAGAACAAGACAGAAGCGGCTATAGATTTCCAAAGGGCATGGATTGATAGTACCTAAGAACTTGCCATGTGTGAACTGTTTATCTCGGAGTGTTGTCTCGTGCCCTCTAAATAAGCTTCCTTAAATTGAAGCATATTTAAGCTTCCATCTTAAAGAAACGCTCATTTCCGAAGAAAAAAATTTGCACATAACACTTCACATTACGGTTGTGTTGCTGATCACGCTTTACAAGTACATTGCCGCTATGCTAATGTGAAGGATGAATTATTCAGAATATTCCTATCTGTCGACTTCTAAGGGTTAACAGTAGCAAAAATATTAAATGTTTAGCTATATGCTGCTGTCACTTTGGCATGTGAGAATGCTGAACACAAGCGCCCAATTCCAGGGGGTTCTATCGATGAAGGCAAATAACAGAAAAGTCCTTATAGTAAATAGAAGCCAGCCTAAAGTGCTCTAGATTTATTTGTGTGTTGGCTGACTTAACACACACACAGGAAGACGTGGATATTTCGATTGTATCCAATGTCGACATCATGTCTCAAAGAGGCTGCCAGGGAGATTTGTTTTACCGAAGTGAATACCGAACTAACTTCAAGACTCCAAGGATTCAGTCTTGTATCATGTCTGGCAAGCAAGACAGTTTATGGTACCGGAAAGAGACAGCGCGTCTGCATTGCTTGTGTTGTGTTATTTCTAGGCTCTAAATGCATATCGTATTTTTGAATTATTGTCGCTATACGATTACACGTATAGCACAAAACTATAAGCCTTTGTCGCATGGAAACTATAGCTATAATATCAACTGGTGTTTATTGTCGAATTCAAAAGGTACTTTGGGAATTGAGCCTATACCATATCACCACACTCCCTAGTCCAATTTGAAATAACGGAAATAGTTACATCTATAAATGTACTGGTTACCGATTCATTATCTGGGATTCTCTGACATTACGATGTTCCTTGACAAATAGTGAAAATTTATATGACGCTTCTCCAAAATGGTATATTCATACAGTTATGGTTAGTGCTTTATCGGCTTAATCTACCATACTGCTTATCTAAGTTATCAAATTACCTCTGATCTATCATGTCTACAGGATAAAAAAATAACAACAATCAAAAAGTGGCTTTCAAATATGTTTGGAGGAAAACGTATGGTTTGTTGTTATTATAATACGACAAACATCATATACATATTCAATCTGGTAGTCAGTAGTTTGTGTGGACCAGATACATATGATATTTCATTAAACTATTTGCAGGACTTACATGTGAAACAAATTGTAAAACACCAAATTACAAAATTGGTTTACTGTAAATTAAATGTTAAAACGCTTTTCCAACATTTGATACGTTTGTTGGGTTTGTGGCGCTGCACACACCATGATCAGGGCAGATTTCATGCAGTGTCTAGTAACAAGGCGTAGAGGGACAAATGAGGGCATGCCTGACTGTAAGCCTTTCCTCTCACAAATATTCTAATAAGCTCTGGACGGCTTACTCCTAAAGATACATGTAATTGTAAAATTCCCCTAGTAATACCGCAGTGTTCACAATCTGACATTCTGATAATCGTTGACAGAGAAGGATAAGTTAACTATATTAACGCAATACAGAAACAGAACAGAAACGAGATGAAACAAAACGGAACCGTTTGACAATTGTAATGTGCTGTGCTGTTCGTCCCTTTATATGAGAACAAGACAGAAGCAGCACTCCAATGTCGGCGTGGTGTGACAAAGAGACTGTGAAGGTGATTTGGTTTACCAAAGTGAATACCCCACTAATTTAAAGACCCCAAGGATTCTGTCTTGTATCATCTTTGGAAACCAAGGCTGTTTATGTTACGCGGAAGAGACAACGCGTCTGTAATGCATTTTGTTATGTAATTTCTGAGCACTAAACTATTGTCGTTATAAGATTACATATATAGTGAAAAACTATACTGCAGCTTTTTGCCTATGTTATCTAGTTATCAAACCGAAAATCCAGATCTTTTTTTCGAGGACCCAATTTGAAATGGAGGAAATAGTTACCCATAATTTAAAGGGTGCCGAATTTTTAAACTTACGATGCCATCTGAAAAAAATCGAAAATGTATATGACGCTTTTCCAAAATGGTATAGGCCTACATACACACAGTTATGAGCAGTGCTTAATCGGCGATATTGGCTATCAAAGTTTTCAAATTACCTCTGATCTGTAATGTCTAGAGGATACAATTATCACAACAACCGAAAAGTGGCTTTTAAATAAGTTAGGAGAAAAACGTATGTCTTGTTGTTGTTCTAATTTGGCAAAGATCATATACTTATACAATCTGGTAGTCAGTAGTTTGTGTGGAACAGATATAAGATTACATATATAGATTAGAGGGACTTATACGTGAAACAAATTTGAAAATTATATACAATTACAAAATTGGTTTACGGTAAATTAAATGGAGAAACACTTTTCCAATTCTTCATATATTTGTTGGTTTTATTGCGCTGAACACACCGTTATGTTGGGTTAAAAGTGCGAATATTTATCATAGCAGATTGCACTCAGTGTCCAGTAACAAGGCCCAGAGGGACTAATTAGAGGCATGCCTGACTGAAAGCATTTCCTCTCACAAATATTCGAATTAGCTCCGCATGTTTCTTAGAAAATCGAATACGTATGCAAATATTTAAGATACAATTACAGTAAACTACACCAGTGACCTTGTGAGGGAGAAACATGACTATAGAGGACAGTGTGTCTCAGGTAATAAGCGGTCTTATTCATACAGTCACCTCCTCGCGTAATCGATTTTACGTATTATTATATACATGTATACTCCTCGCAAGTTGTGTTTACTCTTTATGTCTAGAGATAACTAAGTTCCATGCATATATGGGCCATTTGCAGAAAATATAAATAACGGTAAAGACATTTTTTTGCCTGTCTAATCTTTTTTTAGTACTTTTAAAGTTTATTTTTGCAAAAAATCATGATTTATTTTTATGATATAGTTTTTTTGTTTAAACTAAAAGTTGTCATAAGCCGTCATAATGCTTCGCCAATTAAAAACAATCAAAGATTAAAACAATTTTGTCTTCACCGTTATCACTGAAATTGGAGCCAAAATGTAAATAATTTTAAATGCCCAAAAGACTGGCCATTTTTTTTATACATTGAAAAAGTTAAATGCAATGTACTTTTTACTCATTCTTATGTATAAGAATGAGTATACCAATGTATACATTGGTACATTTAAAAACAGAAAAAAAATGTTTCTTTTTTATATTTGTCTCTACCGTTATCATTCATTGCACTTGATTAATCAGTTAAAAACAAAACATACAGAGGGTGGAAATTCCCGGCGGAAATAATAACTGCTTATAGTTCTACCTTCACGCGGATCCTCGTTGGCATTGTAGTTGTGCATAGCGGTGCGAATGTTGGCAATTTAACGGATAATTTTCGGTTTGTTAATGTGGCGGTTTTCCTGTAAATTTTTGCTCTTGTAAATGTTAACAATTGTGTTTGTAAGATGTAAACAATCCACGATGCAAAGTGGTAACGTAAAGATGGGCTTTTGAATTATTTGCGCCAATCAAAAATTATCTCCCTTGTACTGATAAGGTCCATATGTTTGTGAGAGTTCATATCTATCGCACTTTAATAAGTATAAGATCAACATCTCTATTTTGACAACTAAAAATTTTGTCTTAAAAATGACTTCCTCCGGTGTCTAGTTAAGACATGAGAGGCCAGTTTAACGTATAAATATATGCAGTTTGTAGCATTAGTTTGAGCCAAACTTCTAATAGGAAGTATTCACTTTTTCATTTTTGAAACAAGAAGAAACTTTAATCGATTTTAAGCATTTTGCAACCATTGAATTTCAACTAGATTTTTAACGACTACAATTTGGGGATACAGACGCATCATGGCACTCGTCCCAAGGAGTTGGGTGGCGAAGACCCTGGTCCTGGTCCCTGCTTACAGAAAAGTACAGCCGTCGAAATATGTGTACATGCTTAATATGTCCCAATAGAAACGAGCACAGAGTGACCCTGTGGCTCCAGTTCCTTAGAAAAGAACTACATTCCTCTGGAGCTGCACGACATCAAGCCTTAGTCCCAGTGTGTTAATACAGTTGTAATTTGCCGAACAATAACTGAACAATTTGTGTTAATATGTTTAAATAAATATATATAAATATTTTTACTCTCACATAACTTTAAATTATAAACAATTTTTCTTGCTAGAAAACTTCGAACGGAGCCTTCTATTTGCCAACTTGTCGAAATATATATAAATATATAAAATTTAGAAATATATATAACAATTCGTGTCATCATGGCCTTTACTTTCCGTATGAATAAAGCCATATGTTTGTATGCCGAAAAGTCTGCTTAACATGCAGGCAGACAAATTACGAGTTATTACTTTGGTTGGAATTGAGTCAGGTATCAAATAACCGACAATAACATGTTATGCGCAGAGCCCACAAGTGATATTGCTACTGTCCTCATATGTTGTTGTAATGTTGTGTTTTATACCACGGTTAATGGGTGGCCGAATACCACGTTCGGGTCAAACTAACAGATTTAATCCATTCGAACTAAGGTCAGTAGTGCATGCATTCTAACATATAATCGATTCTACTTCCTTCGTCGAGACATGGACTCTAATACACATTAGGGGTTTGTATAAATCTTTGTCCGAAACTGAGTCCCGGGGAATTATTTATTGAACATTTAGAAAACAGTTGGCGATATTCTTTATATTAAAATAAGTTGTTTTTTGTATGTTTCAGCATTTGAGAAGATGGTTTTAACGCGGATGATATTTTATACCATTTTTGTCATCACGGTTGGAGCACAGATAGAAGAAGGTATGAACACCACATACATACACCGTATACATCATATTATCAGAGGCAGGGGTTAAAATTTACAAATCTTTCTTTGTTAAGAAAACCGTTAAATACCGCGAATGACTGTTTGATAAACTTGATTTACTTGTATCGATAACAGAAGATCAGCAGATTTCAATTTGGATCACATATACTATAAAATGCAGTGGTATGTTTTTTTCAAAATGCTGATTTTGGCCAAATGCACTTTTGTACAGCGCTGTGTCTGGAAGCATAAATTTCAATACTCCTTCAAAATGCAAATTAATCGGAAGCCAACATAAAGTTTGTGGAGGTCACGTTTACGGTTCTTCTTAACCCTTTTACGCAAACAAGAAGAACATGTCCAGCGAAACTGACTGGAAAGGTAGTATTTTTTTGTTTTTAATTTATTTATTTATTTTATCTGAATTGAGGTTTGAAATCAGTGGTCCCCAAACAACAAATGCATGACTTTAAATGTATAGGAATGCACCTAGCACACGGTGAGATACACAACTTTATAAATTAAATTTAAAGACCAAAATATTTTTTATGGAATTAAATATGTTTTTTGATTTACTTTATGTATGTATGTATGTTTACATATCAATATGTTGAATTGAAAAACTAAAACGCAGCCGCCTCAATATTTTTTTTAATTCACCGGCAGGGGCCGAAAGCTCATGGCGGTAAATGTGTACACAGAGTAGTCCAGCAGTTCGTGTTTTAATTCAAGTATAGAGTGTTTAATCCGTTATACACATTGTTAGCTTCATTGTCAAGGTCCTTGATTACATGTATATGACAAATTGGTAGAGTGTTTATTTACCTGTGGATATAGATTTGATTAGTTCGCAATGGAATGTGTGTACTGTCTGTGACTAAGATTCGAACGAGAAATGTTCCCCTTATAAGTTAGTTTTTAATTTTATAAAAAAAAAAATCATCATTCTAGTTATACATGTTGTCTTTACTAAGACATTCGCAGCGCCGAACGCATGATTGTTCTGGGGCCAGTTGTTCAAAGCACTATTAATTTTAATCCTAGATTAGTTGACGTCACTCCATGTTGAAGGCCTATCTCTAATCCTAAATTAGTGGTTTAATCTGCTATTAGCGACTAATCTTGGTTTTGAGCAACCGGCCCCAGAAGATGCTGTGTGAATGATGATGTGATGTGTGATACCTGTCGGGACATCAATCGGCTCTCCCCGTATCTGTTGTAGATTCCGCAGAAGTAAATGGGCGCAATGATATTACACAAAACCACGGAATGTTAACCTCCGCATCTCCTTACCGCGCATATACAAAAATATAACAACCCAACTTGTTTCGTACCTTGAAATATATTTAAATATCACACTATTATTTTGTCTTATTGCAACTCAATGCAAATAATATTAAAATGGCGTGTGGATGTAATTTAAATGAAATGAAGATCTGATGAGTTATCTGCCATCTCCAAGATTGTCATTTTGCATCCAAAAATACTAGTTCATTGTTTAAGTGGCCCTGGATTTCCGGCATTGTGCCTGACACTTTAAATACACCATATCAGGATCCCTATCTTGCTCTTGTGTCTGCTGTTACGATAAAATTCCTATTACTATTAGTCAACGAAATTGAAAATTAAGCAAATAAAATTAAAAAATTAAGCAAATTTTTAGTAAGAAAACAAACAATATGTATTATAATATTGGAAACGTATGTTACATACTTAAGTGTATAAAGCTGTATCAAAAATTATATTAAATGGCACGCTTAAAATTAGCTGCCTTTGATGGTTAAAGACTGTAAATTATCTTTGTACCGTTCTGCAAGTTATTTGAGTGGATAGACATGACTCAATACACGTATCAAATCAATTAATTTGCAGTGTTATTTACGCCTTGGACAGACCACGTGGCGGAGTACTGGAAGAGGCGTAACCAAGACAACGTTCTGTTTATTAAATACGAAGATCTAAATGAGGTAAAACTTACTTGAAACTCCTATATTGAAAGTTTTTGGACGGCATGTCTTTGTTTGATAGATTTATATTCATGATAGGTGTCCGTTATTCCTCTGGCTAGGTTGCATATGTTTATTATAGAATCAAGTACAGACTTTAACGTCTTGAAAATCACGAAAATAAACGATACATGGTCGTGCGTACACCAGTGTGCATCTTCGCTAGTCAAGAGTTTTATTCCGAGCTATTCTACATTACAACCCTTGGCGAAAGGATCTGTATAGGAAGAATCTATATCTACGCCCTCTGGCGAATCAATTTTATTAAAATCAGATATCAAAAACGCTCCCGGTGTTTTGTTTGTCGCTATATTGAGCTCTAACGCAATCACCCCACCTACAATGTCGATTGCTTCTTAGATTGGCTGCGGCTCAATAACAGAACTGCTTCTCAATTCTAGTTTGGAATACTCGAAGATTTTCATCGAGGAACCGAAGTTACCCAACTGCATAACCGACGGACACATGCACGCACAATCAACATTCAAATAATAAACTTACAGTGGAATTGCATTTACCCCTTTTTACATGTGACTTATAACATAAATACAGAAAAAACTCGGACAACTGCTGCTTGTTTTTGGCTGAAGTTGGTGTTAACCATGGACCCGTGTTAACTCTGACCTTTCGTGAACCCCTCTAAGCTTGAAATAATTGAACAATATAAGCAGGAAGATTGAGTTGGATCTCAATATAGCGACAAGATCTGATGTTAATTAGATTGCCTGGCGAGTAAATTAATTTTAGGTTCGAGTTAACTGCTCTTGTTATCATTTATGCTTTGACAACTTACATGCATTTTTGGTTATTGGCAATCGTCGAATCTTTACACTTACTGAGTTTTGTTGTTACACTCCGTCTTATTTGGTGCATACAAGTTCCCAGTCATCTAATAAATTGCGTGGCTGTAGATTCTGGTTATAGCGGCTGGCATAGCTCTGAATAAAAGTCTTGGTTAGCGAAGATGACTCGTACCTCGCTCCTAATTTTTTTGGATGAACTATATTTCAATGAACATGTATACTTTTGAATGATTTCAGACTGAACTAAAGCTTAGTTTTGGTTTATTTGGACACATGTTCATATCAAGAAAAATTTGTCAACCCTTCAGTAAGCAAGCAGCTTAACTCGATTTTGGCGGAACTGTAATTTTGATTGATTTGTTAATATTTTCAGAACTTAACGCAGGAGGTGAGAAAAATCAGCAAATTCCTCGGGAAGTCCTTAACGAATGAACAAATCGAATCAATTGTCGATCATTGTTCCTTTGCCAATATGAAGAAAAATCCCAAGGTGAATTACAATTGGTGGGATGAAAAAGGTCTCACGGAAAACTTAGGCAACACATTCATGAGAAAAGGTGCGTAATGTTAAAAGACCGAAACATATAGGTGGTTTGGCAATTAAAATAACGTGCTCTCTTGGTAAGTGAAGCAAGCTTCAAACACAGCCATGCAGTATAAAACGGAAGAACATAGATTTCCCAACACTTCACATAAGAAAAAAGCTTCAATTCAGCTTTAAAGGTTGTGTTAGTCATTGATACATTGTTACCAATGTATAAAGTTGAAGACAGGTTAAGATCAGTTAATCAGCCTACGAATCAGAAAGGGTGGAGTTGATGGAACGAGCAATATCAGGTTTACATAAACTTATATGCTTGTTAGCAAGTCGTTTACCAACAGACGTACGTTGGATTCTAAGAACGACTGATGTCTGTACTTCCTTTTTCAAGGGAGGTAAGTGTCATGTTAAGAATGTAGAATATCGAGGATTCGTTCATAAAAAAAGTAAGTGTGCTTCTAAAAACAAGGAATATCGCGGATTCGTTTATGGAAAGAGGTAAGTGTGATTCTAAAAACGAGGAATATCGCGGATTCGTTTATGGAAAGAGGTAAGTGGGAGTCAAAGAACGAGGAATATCACGGATTCGTTTATGGAAAGAGGTAAGTGGGAGTCTAAAAACGAGGAATATCGCGGATTCGTTTATGGAAAGACTTAGAGGTAAGTGGGATTCTAAGAACGAGGAATATCGCGGATTCGTTTATGGAAAGAGGTAAGTGGGAGTCTAAAAACGAGGAATATTGCGGATTCGTTTATGGAAAGAGGTAAGTGGGAGTCTAAAAACGAGGAATATCGCGGATTCGTTTATGGAAAGACTTAG